>JAQZBX010109734.1:0-10452 GCA_029593785.1 Cabassous unicinctus
TTTTATCCATTCTGTCAGCCTGTATCTTTTGATTGGGGAGTTCAATCCATTCACATTCAATGATATTACTGTAAATGCATTGTTTACTTCCACCATTTTATTCTTTGGTTTTCTTATGTCGTATCATATTTTGTCTGTCTCTTTACTCTTTTGAGTATCCTTTCTGCTATTCTTTCTTCTATACTTTCCTCCAGGCCACGCTCTTCTGTCTTTTTCTTTCAGGTTCTAAGGATTCCTTTAATATTTCCTGCAAATTGGATTCTTTTTTATAAACTTTCTTAGTTTATCTTTGTTTGTCAGTATTTTATACTCACCTTTATATCAGAAGAACAATTTTGCTAGATAAACAATTCTTGGCTCATGGATTTTCTCTTTCAGTATCCTAATTGTATCATACCACTATCTTCTTGCCTCCATGATTCATGATGAGAAATCTGCAATAAGTCATACTGGGCATCCCTTGTATGTAATGGTTTGCTTCTCCCTTGCTGCTCTGAGAATTTTATTTTTATCTTTGACATTAGACATTCTGAGTAGTATGTGTCTTGGAGTTCTTCTATTTGGATTTATTCTGATTGGGGTATTGTGCACTTCTTGGACTTGTATGTTCATTTGTTTTGTGAGAGTTGGGAAATTTTCAGCTATTATTTTTCAAATACCCTTTTTGCCCCTTTTCCCTTCTCTTCTCCTCCTGGAACTCCAATGAAACATATGTTGCTGCATTTTGTGTTGTCATTCAACTCTCTGAGCCCCTGCTCAATTTTTTTCCCATTCTTTTTGCTCTCTGTTCTTTTCTTTCTCCAATTTCAGCTGTTTTGTCTTTCATATCACTTATTCTTTCTTCTATCATTTCGATTCTGCTGTTGTATGCTTCCAATATGTTTTTGATCTCACCTATTGTTCTTTCATTCCCATGAGGTCTTTTGCTTTTCTGTTAAGGGTTTCAAATTCTTGTTTGCACTCACTCAATATCTTATTGGTGTTGTTTATCTCTTTAACAATATTGTCTTTCAACTCATTAATTTGATTTTGGAAATTTGTGCTCATCTCACTAATTAGCTCTCTCAAATCCTGCATCCTTCTGGGGCTTTGCTATTTTCTTTTAATTGCATCATATCTTCCATTTTCTTAGTATGACTCATAATTTTTTGCTGAAGTCTAGGCATCTGATTAAGATGTAGTTTACTCAGATGCTCAATTTATTTCTCTTTTGTAGGGAATTAGTGGTAGGAGGTTATGTGTTACCACTGCTCTTTGATTCTTGGCTTGACCTCAATCATTAGCATTGTCTTGCTTAGTTGGTCAAAATGGCCTCTGGACCCAGTAATTGGTTGCAGACCTGCTTCATAGAGCCTTGAGGTGGGAGGTTATAAAGGCTAGAAAAAGCCTCTTACTCATTTTTAAGTTTCTCACATATACTTCCTTGGTCTGCCAGCTGACGGTGTTGTTTGGCAGCCTTCTCAGTCAATGCCTGGTTGAAGTGTATTTGTTGCAATACAGACTGGATCACTGTGATCGAGCTTCCTGCTTGGAAGCTAAAAGCCTTGCAATTCAAACTTTCTCAGAGACTGTTCTACAGCCTTCATGGCAGCCCTTTCTTTTCCTTTAAGTAGGAAATATTTCCATTCTTCTCTGCATCCTCAACAATCAGTTCTGTTTAGTAGAGAAGGAGATTGCAAAGGTTGTATATCATTAGCACCTTGCCAGTTCCCAAGGAAGCAATGGCATGGCCTCACCTGGCCTGGAAGGGCTCATGGGTCACAGCAGACCAAATTTGTGGGTCAAAAGCTGAGTCAGCCTTAGCCTGTGTCCTTCTCTCTCCCCTTTCCTGGGGACGTTTGTCCTCAACCAGTAGTCCCAGCTAGAAGAGAGGGAGATTGAGAGGGTAAGATTTCTCCAGTCCTGTGCTGGCTCCCAGGGCAAACCACACTGTGGTCCCATCTGGCCTTGAAGGGATGGTGGGACACAGCAGACCGAATTTCTGGGTCATAAAAAGAGTCAGCCTCAGGCTGTGTCTCTTTGTCTCCCCTTTCCTGGAGTGGTAGATCCAGGAAGCCCATTTGTCTGTAGCTTCAGGCCCATAGTTCTGAGTATTCTAAAGTGTCTTTAGTGTGAGGAAGGGTTCCAGCAGCAGCAGCCACTGGTTTTAACTCACAGTTCTGTCATTGTGATTCCCTTCCTTTGTTCCTCTCTCCTCTGTGCAGTGTTCAGCCTTCACCTGGTGTCCTATACTCTAGAAGATCTTTTTCCAGGTTTATTTCAGCCTCTAGCTATTTTTCTGGTGGAGAAGAAATTCCGATGTCTTTCTATTCCATCATCTTCCCAGAAGTCTCTACAATTGTTTTTGATGTGGTTATTACTGGGTTCCAAGTCATGTGGGGAAAATAACAGCTCTTCTGTCTCAGTTCACAGGCTTCTACTGAGATGAGTTTCTGTTGATTGTTGTTTCCTTTGATTGTTCTATGGGAAAGCATGGGAGCGGTTTAAATAGTTCCTATCTCTGTTGTATAATGATGTGTCTTATTTTGTTTTAATCTTGGGATGAGGACAGTCATAATTCATTGATGTAACATGTGTTCCCAGAAAACTTTTATAAACTTGGACGTCCATGAGATTCCCAGAGTGTCCCTTGAATCACAGAGGCTAGGACATAAGGACAGTTCCCCATGGCTAATTTGGACTTCATCTATTTTAAAGGAGTTAAGAAGTCCTGTTAATTCAGGATACATAAAGTTTCCAAGTATATTGGGTCCTAGCATTATTCAGTATTATTTGTTGTGCCTGCCTGATTCATTTCACTAAAATCTTATCATCTTTCCTTTCTGACTCTCATGATTTGCCTTCCCCCTGGCAGAGAATTCCTTCTAATCTTATTATTCTAGTTAATAAATGTGCCAATTAAAAAATCTTCTGATTAATAAATGCTGCTCATCAGTCAAAGTAAATTAAACTTGTCCCATGGTTCCTAGACCAGCACCTATCTTCCCCTAAAGTGCTTTATGTCTTTTGGACAATGTTTTTTGATCCACCATGCATGTTGTTCTCATTGTAGATTAATGGCGTAAGTGAAGGTAGGATACATGCTTCGTACCCGTAAAAGTTGGGACTCCCATATTAAGTTTAGATGAGTGGTAGGCACACCCAAACTTTATTTAGCTTGATTATGCTATCAGGCCTCAAATAACCTTGTCAGGTTCCAAAAGCGGGGTAATCTTGGCAAACATTTGGCTTTAGCCTTCTGGGCATCTGATGTAATTGTGCTAAGTGATACAGTTGATTCTTATTATTTGCAATTGTCATGTTCTATGATGTCATAGTGAACACTGAATTAGCATATACTGGAAAAGTTGCTCATAGGGGATATACAGAGTTAAGTTCCTGTAAGCCTCTGGCATCATATTCCCATCAACTAATCAATGCAAAAATTATTTTATGTATCTTCCTCTTTAAGGACTCTAATATATATTGTTGATTCTTTAACATTGGATTCTTGACCCACAGCACCGTAATTCATGCATGAATGAAGTTAATTTAAGATACGTATTTTCTCTGTAAGACACATCACAGTGTACTTGAATTTATGTGCAATGGACAGCACTTTGGGAGTACCCCTTTGGGACTCTTTAAACATTGAAATAAATAAACACCCCAAAATGCAAAATACTTGTCATTATATATACCAGAAAAAGGCGTTTTACATGATGTGAGCTGAAACAAGAAAGCAAATTGTCAACTTGTTTAACCTAAGCTGACACATGTATATTGGGAGAGTAAAAGATTTCACTGCTCGGTGTGTGTCTGAAATTACTGGGAGTGACAAATAAATTTTACTGAGTAGACAGATTCACAAATACAGAAATTATGAAAAATGAGGTTAGAATGTAATATTCTCTGCTCTGAGCTTCTTTTGAGGCATTGTTATTAAATCACTAAATTTACTTATGATTATTTAAAACAGATATTCACATAAATTATTCAGACATTTGAAGACTATTCAACTTTCCCTAATATCAAACCCTCAAAGAATTTTCCAACATCTCTCACGGGTTGAGGCTATCTTCTTTTCAGGACTAAAGTCTTTGTGTAACTTAGGAAATATTCCCATTACTTTTCAATGCTCCTTTTCTAAGACATCTAACATTTCCCTTTAACAATCTCTAACCCTGCTATATGAAATATCTCCATGCACAGCAGAAATTTTTTAGTTTAGGAAAAAGCAAGAGGAGGATCGTGTTTGTTCCACTTTTCTTTCTTTTGAAGTCAGTCTCCAGAGACAAGAGGAGAGATTTTTATAAGAATTGCAGAGACCAGATCATTTCTGAGTTTGGGCTACTTCCAAATTACCCCAGGAAAACTCTACAGCACAAACCTGAAAGAAGGTCTCCCTGAGGTTAACAAGGATTTAAAATCAACACAGGATCTCTCAGGGTGAACATTTTTATCTAGAAAAAAAAAAACAGTGTGATTTCTTCTCTCTACAAATTTTACATCATAAACTTCCATAGAGACTCAAGTATATAAAAAAGTTTATTTCCCAAGAGAATTTTTAACAGCAAAGGGCCAAGGAGTTTCAATAATTTGTATAACAATTTTCATGACTCTATGCATGCACATATGTAACTATGTGTGCATGCAAGTGTATATGCATGTTTCTATATAACCTATAGTCATGCAGTACTTCAGAGCTGCAGCTAGCTATCCTTCAAAACTGGAGAGAATGTAATTCAGTTACTGCTTATTTTTAGTGACTCTAATGAATGTGCAGGGTTATCTCCCAAACGTAAATTCATGCATGTGAAATGCTAAGATCTACTATTAGGGCTACCACTTTTGGTTGAGCATGTGTGTCCTGCACTAGAACCTTGGAGAGGGATTTGAGAGGGGCTAAAATCCATCCCCAGCCACATGGCTGGTACTGCTTCTGAAGTAGGGCACTGGGGAGTCTTTTGTGAAACTAGTTTCTCACTTGTTTTTTTTTCCTCACTTTTCATACACCGAAGGAATATTTTCTCTAATTTACATTAAATCTTCTTATTGACTAGTTGTAGTCCTTTCTAAGATGCATGTAAAGCTTTTTTCACCTTCACAGCCTTCTCCAGGTTTACCCTGTCCCAAATGTGCCCCCAATCAAAACCATAAACCAGTGACCCTTCCTTGTCATATTGCCATAAGAGCATTTCCACCTATGTACTTTCAACCTCATACGCACAATTCCCAAGTGTTTACCTGGTCCCTCTCCCATCTCTACCCCCATATCCACCAAACGCAATAATATCGCTACCCACCTGTCCTATCCCTTAAATATGCAACTACACTCTATCACTTTACAATAGATTATGTCCATATGCGTAATGGCTCACAACTTTCTCCTCTCTTTCTCTTTCTTGTAAACCTATCTTTAAGACAATATCTCTCTGAGACTGCTCAATTTCCTTACTTCATATAAGTGAGGTCTCGTACTATTCGTCCTTCGATTCTGGGCTTGCTTCACTCAACATAAGGTCTTCAAGGTTCATCCATGTTATTCCGTGTGTTAGCACTTTATTCCTTCTTACACCTGAGTGATAATCCATTGTATGTATGTACCACATTTTGTTTATCCATTCATCTGTTGATGGGCACCTGGGTTGTTTCCAACTTTTGGAAATAGTGAACAATTTCACTATGAAGATTGGTGTGCATATATCTGTATGTGTCTTTGCTTTCAATTCTTCTGGGTATATACTCAGCAGTGGAGTTGCTGGATCATATGGAAGATCTATGTTTTGTTTTTTGAGAAACCACCGTATAGTCCTCCACAATGGCTGGACCATTCCACAATCCAACCAGCAGTGGATGAGGGTTCCCATTCCTCCACATCCTCTCCAAAACTTATAGTCTGCTGTTTTTTTAATAACCACCAATCTAATATGTGTAAGATGGTATGTCATGGTTGTTTTGATTTACATTTCCGTAATAGCTGGCGATGGCGAACATTTTTTCATGTGCTTTTTAGCCATTTGTATTTCTTCCTTGGAGAAGTGTCTTTTCATGTCCCTTGCCCATTTTTTAAATTGGTTGTTTGTCTTTTCATTTTCGAGGTGTAGGATTTCTTCATATATGCTGAATATTAAGCTCTTATCAGATATAGGGTTGCCAAATATTTTCTCTCATTGGGTAGGCTGCTTTTTTATTTTCTTGATAAAGTCCTTTGAGGTGCAAAAGTTTTTAATTTTGAGAAGATCCCATTTATCTATTTTTTCTTTTGCTGCTCATGCTTTGGGTGTGAAGTTTATGAAACCATTTCCTATTACAAGGTCCTGTAGATGCTTCCCTACATTATCTTCAAGGTCTTTATGGTCTTGGCTCTTATATTTAGATCTTTGATCCATCTTGAGTTGATTTTTGTATAAGGAGTGAGATTGTGTTCCTCTCTCATTCTTTTGGATATGGATATCTATTTCTCCAAGCACCATTTGTGGAAGTGTCCATTCTCTCCCAACTGACTGGGCTTGGTGGCCTTGTTGAATATCCGATGACTGTATATGCAAGGATTTATATCAGAACTCTCAATTCGGTTCCATTTTTCAGTATGTCTATTCTTGTGCAATACCATGCAGTTTTGACCACTGAGGCTTTGTAGTATGTTTTAAATTCAGGTAGTGTGATACATCCAACTTCATTTTTTTTTTCAATATGTCTTTGGTGATTTGGGGCCTCTTACACTTCCAAATAAATTTTGTAGTTAGTTTTTCCAATTTATTAAAAAATACAGTGTTGATTTTTATTGGGATTGCATTAAATAGTAGATTAGTTTGGGCAGGATAGATATCTTGATGATGTTTATTCTTCCTATTCATGAAAAGGGAATATTTTTCAATTTCTTTAAGTCTTCTTTGATTTCCTTTAAGAGTGTGGTGTATTTTTTGGTATATAAGTCCTTTACATCTTTAGTTAAACGTATTCCTGAGTATTTGATTCTTTTAGTTACTATTGCAAATGGTATTTTTTTCTTGATTTCCTCCTCAGGTTGCTTGATCTTGGTGTACAGAAATGCTACTGATTTTTGAGCATTGATATTTTAGCCTGCAATTTTACTGAACTCCTTTATAAGTTCTAGAAGCTTTGTTGTAGTTTTCTCAGGGCTTTCTATGTATAGGATCATGTCATCTGCAAATAATGAAATTTTTACTTCTTTTCCAATTTGGATGCCTTTTTTATCATTTTTATCACTCAGTGCTCAAGCAAGAACTTCTAAGACTATGAAATAGGAGTGGTGATAGTGGGAACCCTTGTCTTATTCCCAATCTCAGAGGGAAGGCTTTTAGGATTTCACCATTGAAAATGATGTTAGTTTTGGGTTTTTCATATATACCCTTTATCTTGTTCATAAGATTTCCTTATATTCCTATATTTGCAGAATTTTTATCATGAAAGAATGCTGTATTTTGTCAAATGCTTTTTCTGCATCTGTAGAGATGAACATGTGATTTTTTCTTTCAATCTGTTTATGTGGTGTACTACATTGATTGCTTTTCTTATGTTGAACCGTCCTTGCATACCCAGGATGAAACCCACTTGGTCATGGTGTATAATTCTTTTGATATGTTGTTGAATGCGATTAGCAAGTATTTTGTTGAAGATTTTAGAATCTAAGTTCATTAGAGAGATTGGACTGTAAATTTCCTTTCTTGTGGTATTTTTGCTTTCTTTGGTAATAAGGTAATGTTGGCATCATAGAATGAGTTAAGCAATGTTCTTTTACTTCTATTTTTTGAAAGAGCTTAAGCAGGATTATTTTTAGCTCTTTCCAGAATTTTTGGTAGAATTCACCTGTGAAGCCATCTGTTCCTGGGCTCTTCTTAGTTGTGAAGTTTTTGATGAGTGAGTCTATAGCTTTAACTGTAATTGGACTGCTGAGTTCATCAATTTCTTCTTTCATCAATGTAGGCTGCTTCTGAGTTTCTAGGAATTTGTCTGTATCCTCTAAATTATCCTTCTTCTTGGCATATAATTTTTTCAAATATCCTCTTATGATTCTCTTTATTTCTGTGGGGTCAGTGGTGATATCCCCTTCCTCATTCTTTATTTTGTGTATTTGAATTTGTTTTCTCTTTTTCTTGCCTAGTCTGGCTAAGGGTTTGTCAAATTATTGATATTCTTGAAGAATTAGCTTTTGTTTTTATTTTTTCTAGTGCTTTCTTTTTTTCTGTTTCATGTAGTTCAGGTCTAGTCTTTGTTATTTCCTTCTTTCTACTTCCTTTGGAGTTTCTTTGTTGTTGATTTTACAATTACTCCAGGTGTGCAGTTACATCTTCAATTTTAGCTCTTTATTCTTTTTTAATATGTGTATTTAAGGCT
Source organism: Cabassous unicinctus (assembly GCA_029593785.1). Taxonomy (NCBI): domain Eukaryota; kingdom Metazoa; phylum Chordata; class Mammalia; order Cingulata; family Chlamyphoridae; genus Cabassous; species Cabassous unicinctus. The sequence goes on from JAQZBX010109734.1 coordinate 8,341, forward strand.
ATGAATGTGCCTCTCAGTACATCTTTGGCTATTTCCCATGGGTTTTGAAATGTTCTGTTGTCATTTTCATTCATTTCAACGTAATTACTGATTTCTTTTGAGATTTCCTCCTTCACCCACTGTTTGTCTAAGAGTGTCATGTTTAACTTCTATATCTTTGTGCCTAATCTGGTTCTCTGCCCCTTAGTGATTTCCAATTTCATTCCATTGTGGTCAGAGAAATTATTTTGTATAATCTCAATCTTTCTGAATTCATTGAGAGCTGTTCTGTGACCTAGCATGTGGTCTGTCTTGGAGTATGATCCATGTGCACTCGAGAAGAAGGTATATACCTCTGTATTTGGGTGTAGATTTCTGTGCATATCTATCAGGTCTAGGACCTCTATTATATTATTAAGAATCTTTGTTTCTTTATTGATTTTACGTCCAAATATTCTTTCTAATGGTGATAATGGTGTATTAAAGTCTCCCACTACAATTGCTGAAGCATTTATGTCTCCACTTAATTTTTACACTTCTTGCTTCATGTATTTTGAAGAGCCATGATTAGGTGCATAAATGTTTATGATTGTTCTTTCTTCTTGAAATATTACCCCTTTTACTAATATATAGCTTCTATCTTTGTCTCTTACAATACTTTTTCATTTAAAGTCTATTTTGTTCAATATTAGCATAGCTACTCTCACCCTTTTTTTGGTTATTGTTTGCTTGTTAAATTGTTTTTCAGCCATTCATTTTTAGCCTTCTTGATTTCCTGAGTCTAAGGTGTGTTTCATTTAGACAACATACAGATGGGTCATATTTCCTTATCCATTCTGCCAATCTGTGTCTCTTGACTGGTGAATTTAATCCATTATTATTCAGTGTTATTACTCTCAAGTAATTCCTACATCAGCCATATTTTCTTTGGATTTATGTATGTCATATATTGTTTTTATTTCTCTTTTTGTCTTTTTTTTTTGTTCTTACACTTTCCTGCAACTCTCTCTCTTCTGTTTATTCCTTTCAACCTGTAGTACTTCCTTTTGCACCCTTTCTTGATTAAAAAAAAAAGAAAAACAGTCCAAAAGATCGGCATGGAAGGAAGCTTTCTCAGTATAGTAAAACACATATATGAAAAACCTACAGGTAACATTGTACTCGATTGTGAAAGAATGACAGCTTTCTCACTGAGATCAGGAAGAAAACAAGGATGCCCACTCTAATTTTTATTCAATATTTTGGTAGAACTTCTGGCTAAAGCAATTATGCTAGACAAAGAAATAAAATTCACTGAAATAGAATGGATGGAATAAAACTTTCACTATTCACTGGCATGATCCTATATCTAGAAATTCATGAAAAATCCACAATAAAACTTATAGAATTAATAGACGAGTTCTGCAAAGTGGTGAGATACAAGATTAATACACAAAACTCAGCAGCAATTCTATAGGTTACTGATGTGCAAACTGAGTAGGAAATCAGAAAAAAATTCCACTTATAATATCAACTACATTAATCAAATATTTAGGAATAAACTTAACTGAGGACATAAAGGACCTGTATTCAGAAAACTGGAAAACATTGTTAAACAAAACTGAAGAAGACTTAAAGTAATCGAAAGAAATTCCATGTTCATGAATTTGAAGACTAAATACCATTAAGATGTCAATTTTGCCAAAAACCCTTTTAAAAGGGATGTTTCAAGAAAGAAGGAAAGAGGGGCTCACAAGATGGTAAAGTAATTGTAAGACTAGAAGTAGAACCTGGCTCATCACATCAATGGGCAGAACTTTTAACACTTGAATTATATAATTATATTTATGTCATGTCTTTGAAGTATTTAAAGAACATATCAATCTACAGGGAATTTAATTGGTTAAAATAATTAATTTTCTGTCTAAACCTCCTCTTTAAAAAGGTACAGGTACCCTGTAGAAATCTTCCTATGGGCATTCTTTGCTGTATACATTGTTCATTAATTTGCTTTGATGTTTTTATTTCTTTGGCCATAAAATGTGATGTATACTGCCCAATAACTCTGCCTACTAACTCAAATTAGTTCAGAGTCTTGGAGGAAAAGTTGATTTAGAGTCACAATTGATTTTAAATCTCTGTTTTCTCCTAGAT
>JAQZBX010109735.1:0-10435 GCA_029593785.1 Cabassous unicinctus
CTCTCAGGAGGAAACTCTTAAGTTCCCCACAACACTAGGCTAAGTTACAATTTCAAGAGCAATGGCTCACAAACATAGTTATCAATATCAAGGGTCCATCAATGGAACATCATCCTTTGCCATTCATTTCCCCTGGACTTGGGGGACAGTTGTTGTTCCATTAGAGAATGTGACAGAGCTCTCCAGGAAGGGAATTCAATATTCTCTTAGTTATTGTATGAATCTCCACCCACTGTGACAATGCCCTATGAACATTTGAACACACTTATATACCTTATATGTATGTCCAAGTGAACTTCCTCCCATGTATCACCTATCACTGACACCCCACACTGATGATTCTCCCCTTCCCCAGTTGTAACCCTTCTGTGATCTAAAGCTTCTTCAAATAGCCAAATACAATTAATAGGAAAATGAAATGATAGCGAAGTAAATATAAGAAAAAAATACATAAAAATTTAAAGAAAACTAAAACTAAAATAAAAATTTTAAATTGGTATATTAAAAACTAATGAAAAATATTTAAATAATTTTTGACACTGCCTTTCGTCACTGTAATATCTTTTGTCTTGGAAGTCCAGTGACATTTTCTTCCATTTATTCCCCAGTGTCTTACCTTTTTTTTTCATTTTGTTTTCAAAGAAGTTTTAGGTCACAAAAAAATCCCATACAGATTGCAGGGGAATCCCATATACTCATCATCCTCTCCCTTCCCCCCCTTTCCCCTTCCCACTTTTTATATGTGGATAGTACATTTGTTACAACTGATACAAATAGTGAAACACAGCTACTAACCATGATCAATGGTTTACATTATGGTTTACACTTTAAACCATACACTTTTATAATTTTTTATGATATTTATCATAGACTATGTCCATCATTGCACGATCATGTTGAACACTTCCATTGCCCACTAAATACACTCTGTTCCATATATTTTATTCCTTCCTCCCCTTCCACTTGGGACCCATGGCAGCCACTAGGCTTCACTCTTTGGATGCAAGATTAATAATTATTTGCAACAACACTGCTTTGTCCTCCTCTATTAGGAACTGCCCATGCTCTTGAGAGACTCCTGTCCCTCTATTTGGGAACATATAGGTCTTCCCCTGGATGGGAGTCCAACAACTTCCCACTCATTATGTGGGTCTCCACACACTCATACAACACATTATGACAAAATGATCACTCACACATTCCCTAGAAGCCTGTCCCAAGTGTGCCCTGTCCCGAATGCCCCCCATCCAACACCCTAAACCAGAAACCCTTCCTTGTCATATTGCAATAAGAGAGTTCCCAATTTTGTACTTTAAACCACATACCCGCCAATCCCCATTGTTCACCTGGTACCTTCCCCAATCCTTCCCCCAGTCCAATGGACCATCAAAACCACCCTCCCTGCTCTACCCACCTGTCAAACCTGCACCTCACAACCCAATACTATCACCACCCTCCTGTTATATCCCTTCAATGCCCAACTACACAACTCCACCTTATCATAGATTACATCCATATGGGCATTGGCTCACAACCTTCTTCTCCCTTTCTATTTCCTGTAAACCCATCTTTAAAACAACAGCTTTCTGAGTCTGCTCAATTTGCTTAATTCATATCAGTAAGGTCATATAATATTTGTCCTTCAATGCCTGGCTTGCTTCACTCAACATAAGGTCCTTAAGATTCATCCATGTTATTTCCTGTGTTAGCACTGTAGTCCTTCTTACAGCTCAGGAATATTCCATTGTGTGTATGTACCACATTTTGTTTATCCATTCATCTGTTGATAGGCATTTGGATTGATTCTAACTTTTGGTAATAGTGAATAATGCCACTATGAACATTGGTGTGCATATATCTGTTCATGTCGTTACTTTCAATTCTTCCAGTTATATACCCAGCAGTGGAATTTCGGGATCATATGGCAATTCTATAGTTAGTTTTTAGAGGAAACGCCAAAATGTCTTCCACAATGGCTGGACCATTCTACATTCCCACCAGCAGTAGATGAAGGTTCCCACTCCTCCCCATCCTCTCCAACACTTGTAGTCCTCTATTTTTTAATAGCCACCAGTCTAATGGGTGTAAGATGGTATCTCACTGTAGTTTTGATTTGCATTTCCCTAATAGCTAGGGATGTTGAGCATCTTTTCATGTGCTTTCTAGCCATTTGTATTTCTTCCTTGGAGAAGAGTTTTATAGAGGCTTGCCCATTTTTTAAATGGGTTGTTAGTCTTTTTATTTTCGAGGTGTAGGATTTCTTTATATATGCTGGATATTAGGCTCCTATCAGATATATGGTTGTCAAATATTTTCTACCATTGGGTGGGCTGCCTTTTTACTTTCTTGATAACTTCCTTTGATTTACAAAAGATTTTAATTTTGAGGAGATCCCATTTATCTATTTTTCTTTCACTGCTCGTGTTTTGGGTGTGAAGTTCCTGAAACCATTTTCTATTACAAGGTCCTCTAAATGTTTCCATACATTTTCTTCCAAAATCTTTATGGTCTTAGCTCTTATATCTTTGATCCATCTTAAGTTGATTTTTATATAAGGTGTTAAATGGTGTCCTCTCTCATTATGTGACTGGTTTAGCAGCTTCTTTATATTTTTATATTCTTTAAAAATTGTGTAGAAAATCGCAGTGAATGTAATTAAGCAGAAAGAAGAGCTAGACATAATCCAATTGCAAAATTCAAAATTAAATGCTATAGTTAGAAGGGATAAAAGATCCAATGTTCTTTGCCCATGTTGAAGAAAAAAAAATTATCCTTTAAAATACTGTTATAACTACTTCATGAGATGCTTTATTACGCTTAATACATGACATAAAAAAGTCAGTATAATACCCATAAAATCTAAAACATTTCTACTTTTTGCCATAACAAAACTCTCAAAATCTCAAGTACAACTAGTTTGGCCAGTTCAATACAATAGAATTAGATGGACAAATTCTGAATTGATGCTTTTTCTTTATCAAAGATTTCAGAAAATAAGTTACTTGGAAAGAATTCCCTCATAAACATGTAGTTCTATCATCTTAGGTAGATATAGAATTTGTTTGCCTTTTTAATAAATTATCCTAACAAAGGAAGTTTTTTTTTCTGTTTGCATCATGGAATTCCTTTCAAATAGATGTATAGTTCAAATGATAATTTTCTGGACTATTAAGAAGAGCCTGTGAAGAAAATGTATAGACATAGATATAGGAAATCAAATTTATCTTTAAACAAAAATGCAGATTTTTTCCTTCTGTGGTCATGTTGAATCAGAGAATGAATTTCAGAGTATGAACAAGGTTTCAAAAGGTAAGATTTTAACAGTTAATAGTGGAAAACAAGCTTTGTGATTATGTTAATTTTTTATTATGTAAGAATTTATGTCACTTGAACTTATAAGAACTGAAAAGTTGAAAAAACTTCTGCTGGACACACAGGGGCTTTGAAGTCAATAGAGATTGTATACCATCTGGTTCTTAAAAATATGTGACCTTGAAAAAAGTAACCAACTCTTCTAAACCTCGGATTTTCAACTACAAAATGGAAATAATAATATTTATCCCTGGAAGGATTAGGGGTATATATAATTTAATCATAGACATAACATTTGATTCATAGTTTGGAGTAACACATCATAGGTGTTATTACGAGGTTATAATTTCTTTTCATTAATTATTTTGTCTATTTCGTTGGAACTAATGGAGTGAAAGATTAGTTTTCTTAGCATGCTGTTCTATATTTCAGAGGAATATAAAGTTATTATTTATATGGTGGTTTGCTAAAAATTAAGCTTTCCAATAATTTATAAAAAAGCTAGGCTGATTTCCCAATTTGTTATGGACACTGTGCTACATATACTTTCATACATTTTAGCTTATTAGATGTTCACAAAAATTCAGTAAGTTGCTATCTTAATCTCATTTTACTAATGTGCAAAGTATGAGTCAGTGTGATGACTAGCACTTAGTTAAGGTCTCACCATTTGATTTAGAAAAATATAAATATACTGTTTTTGAATATATTTTTTCATGAAATTTTTCTACATATATATTTCCAAAATTATGAGTGCTATACACTGAGTAAAATGAAACAGATTCTACATGTATACTAATAATGTGGTTTATAAAAAAATCAGTAGAAATTGGCTTTCTGGGTTTCATGGATATTAAGTCATTGAATGTGGAATGAAATATTTGTAAGCCAATGTAAAAGGCAACTTGCTAAATGGAGTCTTCCTCAATGAAAGTTCAGTTTCATTGACAAATAAGAGGAAGAAAAACTAGGATGTTATTTTTTAATCAGAATAAATGATATGGGCAATAATAGATTAAATAAATTCTCAAATGAAATCATTAGCCATCTTTTGACCTCAAGAGGTATGTGTCTAATGAGAAAAAATAGAGTATAAAATGGCAAATAGATGACTGTCAAACAGCTAAATTTCTGTCCTTTGATAAGGTGGCCCCTGGTGTATTCCTTGAGCCTTAATGAGTTAGTGGATATGATGACTTGGTATCTAACTTATTTGAAAGCTTAACACAATAGAGGTGTTCTATAGAAATTTGTCAATTGAATGAATAAATTTAAAATTAAACTTACAATACACTTTACCTTAATATTTACCATTATTTTATAAGTAAACTGCTTCTGAATTCTGAAATTAAGATATATAAAAAGAATAGATTAAACTAAAAAGATGGAAAAACATTTTTTATATTTGAGTAATAGCATATAATTGGATTAGAATTAATTCAGAGACTTGTAAAACGTGTCTAGAGGTAGCCTGAAACCAAATCCACTAGAGTCTTGTAGGTCAAGGAAGGAAGATTGTACTCTATTTAGTTTATGATAGAAATACACTGTAGAGTTTTTGAGCAGAGGAGTGGAATCATTGGAATCATATTTCAAAGGATCATTTGGCTACTGCAGGAGAATGGATTGTTAAAAGGGAAGAATGAATGCATAGCGACCAGGCAGGAGGCTATTGCAATGGATCAAAGGTGGTATCAGGGAGCTAGTGAATATGATACTAATTGTGGTATATTTTGAAAGCAGAGTCAGCAGGATTTGTTAAAGGTATCAGTAAGTGATGTTAGTGGAATGCAAAGATGAGATACTTAGTTTGCACAATAACAGGACAATGATTTCATTTAATGAGTAAAGAATATCTAGGAAGAGACAGGTTTAGTGCATAAAATTAAAAATTTAGTTTTAAAAATACTAGTTTGACATGCGATTAGTAATATCCACTAAGTCATTGCATGTATAATATTGAAAATTAGGGGAGATATATGGACTCTAGTCACAAAATTGGGATGTTTTAACATTTTTGTCAGGACAAGAAGGTAAATCCAAGCAAAGAAAATAATAAGATTTCAGTGAGCTCAGATGAAAACCAGGTCAGTGACTTGGGTCTATAACCTTTAATTCATTATTAGCTGTACCCACTTGAACATGTAGATTACCTTAAATGGGTCTTCAAGTTTACATGATAGTGACTTTATACATAGTACACCTTTTCATAGAATTCCCTTCTCATCCTCTCTTGTTCTAGCCAATTATCAATTTTTTAAAACAAACCAAAAACAAGCTTCCTCTAGGAACTCTCCCTGATCTAAGCTTTATTTAGATATTCCTACAATATGCACCCATATCATGACAAGAAGATATTTATAATAGTACATTACATTGTCTGATTCTATTACTATGCATCAAATCACTGAAAGCAGAGAATTATGTCTTAATCAAATTTGAAATTACAATGTTCATGTTTGTTTTGACAGAAATAGATGCTTACACATTTTTTGACTAAATGAATAAAAAAGAAAGATTATTCTTATAATGCATTTAAAATACATTCACTCTTTTATAGATAAACTCCTTCTAAAATTTGAAATCAATACCTATAAAAGAATATGGAACCAAGGAAAATGTGACTTATTTTGTCCTCCTGGGTACAGAAGGAACACTTTCTATTATCTTCTCAATCTTCTATATTTTGACCATGGTGGGCAGCTCATTGTTGTGACTGTAACTGTCAGTAAGTCCCTGGGCTCACCTATGTACTTCTTTCTTGATAGTTTATCATTTATGGATGTCATTTATGCCTCAGTCATTTCCCTAAAATTGATTTCATGCTTGTTCTTTGGACCAAAGACCATATCCTTCCAAGCTTGTATGATCCAGCTCTTTTTGCAGCACTTCTTTGGTGGATCAGAAGTCTTTCTTCTGTTGGCCATGGCATATAACCGCTATGTGGCCATCTGTAAGCCCTTGCATTATCTGATTATCATGAGGCAATGGATATGTGTTGTGCTGCTAATAGTTTCCTGGATTAGGGGTTTTCTGCACTCAGTCATTGAACTGATTTCTCTTCACAGGCTCCCCTTCTGTCGTCCCAATGTCATTGATCATATTCTCTGTGACATGTTCCCCTTATTGAAACTTGTCTGTACTGACACTTATGTTGTTGGACTTTTAGTGGTGGCTAATGGAGGGCTGAACTGCAGAATTGTGTTTCTGCTCTTACTCATCTCTTATGGTGTCATTTTACATTCCCTAAGGAACCTTAGTCAGAAAGGGAGGAGGAAAGCCCTCTCCACCTGTGATTCCCATATCATTGTGGCTGTCTTCTTCTTTGTTCCATGTATTTTCATGTATGCAAGACCTGCTAGAAACTTCTCTATTGACAAATCATTAAGCCTGTTTTATACAGTCATAATCCCCGCTAAACCCTTTAATATATACTCTGAGAAATTCAGAGATGACAAATGCTATGAAGAAGGTCTGGAGAAGAAAATTCATATCGGGCGATAAATGAATACATTGTCTTCCATGAGGAGAATCATTTGGCTTTAGTAAACCTCCTCTTGGGACCCAGAAGCTACCTTAAATCTAATGCACTTTTTTATTTCCTTCAAAGCAATTATTAAAATTACAGATATGACTGGGCTATTGATTACAGTTTCCATATTATTAATAGAAAGTAAGCTCAATACTATCTTGTTTGCCACTTCACCTAGAAAGGCATTATGAATATATTGCAGGGAGTCAAAAGTAATATGTAATGAATTATTGATTTTAAATTTCATAATTGCAATGATTTTAACTAATTCCTGCATCATCTTTAATACTGTTTCTCAGTTACAGATTTGCTTTTAGTTAAGTGCTTGTCATTTATGTCCATTATTATGCTCTTTAAATATTTGATGCTATATAGACTGGCCTCTTTCTTTCATTTCAGTTGCATTATACATGATTTTTATGTATGTAATAATTACATTTTTTTAAAAATTGAAACTTTAAAAATAATAAATAGTAAACATGGAAAACATCCAAACTGTCATAAAATGAGAAGTCAATCTCCTATCCATCCATAACTAGAGTCACAAAGCTCTTACACAGTGGCAATTACTTTCCTCTGTTTAAGTTTTTTCAAATAATAAACTTAACAAATAGAATATTTATATATGTACATGCATTTTGTCTGAATGTATAAATTTTACTTTTATCTCATAAACCTCTTGAAGCTATTTCTTTATTAGCCCATGTCCATGTACACCTAATTATTCTCACTTAGCCTCTTATTGCATAAAGACCTCAGATTTACTAAATCAAGGTTTCCAGTTCTTCATATTGTTCCCAGTCTTCTTCTATGAGCAACAATTCTGTAATAAATATATCTATTTTTGGAAATATACAAATATGATTCCACGAAATGGATTTTTCCATCAAATGTTACATGTATTTAAAATGTTTATTTTAAAAGGGTTTGCCAAATTGCCATTCTTGAGGTTGTACTAATCACAATCCTGCAACAGTCTGTGAAATACTTGTTTGTTCCCATTTTCAACAACCAGCATTTGATATACATTTATGTCATTTGATACTGGGACGAATGATTAAAATTGTTTTTATTTTGTATTCTCTAATTGAGATCCTTTAGATTAGAGTAACTTTTCATATGTTTAAAACTATTTGTATTTATCTATGAATTGTCTGCTAATACGTTTTACCTATTTTCTTCACTGACAATATCACCTATCTTGATTTTTATGATGTACTAATTAAATTATTCCTGTTTCTTTTATAAAATGTAATTATTATATTTCCAGGTTGTTTATTTTCAACTTTTTTTGCCCTGTATAAATTCTTTGGTCAGGTGTTTGTTTGTTTTTAATTTTCACATAAAAGATCTATCAAAATTATATGTTGTTGTTACATCTTCCTTAGGAAGATTTTTCTTACTTCTTTTTTATCAAATATCCTTCCATATTATTTTGTGCATTCCATTTTCTTTTCAAATGTTTTCTGCTGATATCGTTTACATTTCAACTACTGATCTATCTGAAATTTATCTTGATTAAAGGAATTTGATAAGAATTGAATTTTAGTTGTTTTTTAGAATGGTTGTTTTTCATAGTTGCATGATTATATTTTAATCACTGATTTCAAATCCAAGGTCTCTAATTTTTGCCATTAATCTTTTTCTTAATGTTCCACTTAATACACAATATAATTGCATTTGCTCTATCATACTTTTTTTTTTTTTAATGTAATAAGGCCGGGGACATCATATGTAGGAAGCTTGTACTCAACTGCTTGGGCCACATAAACTACATCTTGATATCTGATAATGAGTAATCACTCATTTCTCTTCTTTTTCTAAATTGAGCCTATTCTTATGTTCCAAATTAAATATAAATTTAAAATAAGCTAGTGTAAGTCACAGTTCAAAATTCAGTTTGTATTTTCAATTAGAGTTTATTTACAAAGATTAATTTAGGTAGGGTTTATTTCTTTAGAGAATTAAGAATTCTTATCCACTAAACAAGCTTTTCTTTGATTTAGCTGTTTTCTGTTATTCTCTTCGGTAGTACTTTACATTTTCTTCCTATCTTACTTATTTTTATTATTTACTGCTACTGTTCTTTATCCATTACCACTAAAATGCCAGATAATACACTTGTTATAAGAAAAATTGTCTTTTTCATGTACTGTATGACTCCAGCATTTCCTGAGCATCTTTTTGGAGTTGCTGAGATCATCCTTCTCACACTGATGGTCTAATATCACTATGTAGCCATCTGCCATCTCCTGCTCTGCACAGCCATCATTGGATGACAAGTTTGTGGCCTCCTCTAAGGGCAGGCCTGGGCCAGATGCTTGGTCCATACCTACATGAGAGACTCTTCACAACATGTCTGCCCTTATGTGGCCCCAATGTCATAGAGAACTTCATTTGTGACACACACCCTTTGTGGAAACTAGTCTCCAGGGGAATCCATAATTTTGGTCACTGTTGCTGCCAATATCAGGTTCAGCTTTCTGTTAAACTTCCTGTTTTTGATGGTCTCCTAGGTGGTCCTCCTAGAAACATTTCAGATCTCACAAGGAAGTCTCAAAGCCCTGTCCACCTGTGTCTCTTACAGCACTGTGGTTATCTTGTTATTTGTGCCCTGCATGTTCATAGGCCTACTTACCACCTTTCCCATGGTAAAGCTTGGTTGTGTTTTGTACTATCATAACTCCCATGTTGAACTCCTTGATCAACAATCTCAGAAACACAGTTGTGAGAAAGCTATGAGGTAGTATGGGGCAAAAGTTTACTTTGGAAAATAATCACAATCATATAAAATGACTAGATCCCTTTATCATTAGTAGAAGAGAAGATAATTTCTCAGGTCAAGACCAAGTAAATAATACACGGCAAAATTACTTTGATGGTGGCTTATAAGCATATGCAGGAAGGGCTCAGGCAGGAAATTATTTATCTTTATAAAAATAGCCCATTTAAATTAGTTCATTGCAAGTTTATTTGACAACCTTTATTATCAGAATCAGAGTTCTTATTAAAATTCTGATTCCCGAGAAACAGCCCTAAAGATGGTTTTTGGAATGATTTATCTGCATTTTAAACAAATTTCACAGATGTTCCTGAAGTAGATGATCTTGGCACACAATATGAAGAATAGTGTTATAGATTATTTTCACATCCTCAACCTATTACGAAGTTGTGTTATGAAGATCTTTCCTGGGAAGTGCCCTTCATAGAAGAAACTATGAGAACAATGATACTCTCTAATCTTCATAAATAGTGCAATACTAGCTCACTATATTTACAATTGTAAGACAAAAATAAAATGTTCTGGGAAAGTAAAAAAGATTTGGATTTTTATTCTCCATCTTCTCTTTCTGTACTTTCTAATATTCTACCACATCTGTTCTCATTATTTCTTTATCTTTTTCTGTCTCCAAAGGAAATATCTATCATTTCTTTGTGCTGCATTATTTGGTCTAAAATTCATTTTCATTGTTAAATTCGCTGGTAGTTGGCATTGAGAGCCTTGTTTTTACAATTTTGATATCTGGGTGGCATATTATATATTATTTCTTACATGCATTTTTTAAAGGAAATGGTGGTAGGGTTTAGTAT
>JAQZBX010109736.1:0-10438 GCA_029593785.1 Cabassous unicinctus
TGCATCCCCCCATCACTGACACCCCGCACCAATGTTCCCCCTGATACACTTGTGACCCTTCTATGATCCAAAACCTTTTCAAAGATGAAGTCAATAAAGCAAGAAAATATTTTTGCATTTTTTGGTATTTTAATTTGTTTGTAATAAGTTTTAAGATCAGGTAGTATGAGTCTGTCAACTTCATTCTTTTTTTTCAAGACGATTCTGGCTATTCGGATCCCTTTAGCCTTCAATATAAGTTTGATGATTCTGCCAAGAAGGTTGTTGGAATTTTTATTTAGATTGCATTGAATTTATGAATTGCTATATATATATAGAATTCTTAACAATACTTAGTCTTCCAATCCATTAATGCAGAATATCCTTCCATTTATGTAGGCCTTCCTTAATTTCTTTTAGCAATGTTGTATAATTTTCTGTGTACAAGTCCATTACAATTTGGTTAGATTTAATCCTAGATATTTGATCCTTTTAGGGGCTACTATGAATGTAATTTTTCTTCTTGATTTCTTCCTCTGATTGGTCATTGGTTGTTTATAGAAACACTATTGTCTTCTGGGTGTTGATCTTCTACCCCACCACTTTGCTGAGCTCATTTATTAGCTCTTGGAACTTTGTTGTGGATTTTTCAACTATAAGTGTATAATCTATGTATAGGATTATATCAAATCATACCCAAATATGGACATTTTTTATTTCTTCCTTTGCAATTTGGAAGATTTTTTTTTCTTGCCTTATAGCTCTAGCTAAAACTTCCAGTACAATGTTGAATTGATCGTGGTGACAGTAGGAATGCTTGTCTTGTTCCTGATCTTAGAGGGAAAGCTTTCAGTCTTTCACCATTAACTAGGATACTGGCTGTGGGATTTTCAAATATATGTTCTTTATCATGTTGAGGAAGTTTCTTTTTATTCCTATTGTTCTAAGTGTTTTATCAAGAAAGGGTGTTGTAATTTTTCATATGCCCTTTCTGCATCAATGAGAGAATATGTGGCTTTTTTCCCTTCATTCTGTTCATGTGGTATATATATTAACAGATTCTCTGATGTTGAACTAACCTTGCCTACCAGGAATAAATCCCACTTGATCACAGTATATAATTCTTTTAATGTGCTGTTGGATGCAGTTAGTTTTTATATTAGGTTTTTTTTTTTTTTATATCTATATGCTTAAGAGATATTGGTCTGTAGTTTTCTGTTCTTGTGTTGTCTTTATCTGGTTTTGATATGAGGGAAATGTTGGTCTCACAGAATGAGTTAGGGAGTGTTCCCTCCTCTTCAGTTTTTTTGGAAGAGTTTGAGCAGAATTGAAGTTAAGTCTTCTTGGAATGTTTTGTAGAATTCCCCTTTGAATCCATTGGATCCTGGGGTTTCTTTGTTGGGAGGGTTTGATGATTGATTCTCTCTCTTTACTAGTAATTGGTTTGTTGAGACCTTCTATTTCTTCCTGAGTCAATGTAGGTAGTTTATGTATTTGTAAGAATTTGCCCATTTCATCTAGGTTATCTAATTTATTGGTTTACAGCTGTTCATAGTATCCTCTTATAGTCCTTTTATTTCAGTAAGATCAGTAGTAATGTCACCTTTTTCATTTCTGATTTTCATTTTTAATGGGCACTCTTTATTCTTTGTCAGTCTATCTAAAGTTTAGTTGGTTTTATTGATCTTTTCGAAAAAGCAAGTTTTGGCTTATTGATTCTCCATATTGTTTTTATTTTCTATATCATTTATTTTTTTATTTTTAAACATTTTTAATTTTATATCAAATTAGATATTGATTACATAGTCACTAAAGGAAGTAAGGCATATGCACATCATAAAATTAATAAAGTAGATTTTCCTACATTATAATTCATGCCAAATTCAACAGTCTCTTCACTGATTCTTTGTACTGAGAAATGGTATCTTCAGTTTCCCCATCATTTTTAAGACTAACAACAGACTTTTTGTAATTCTCAACTTCTCCACTATTTAGGAGCTCTTATTTATTCACTTCCATATTATTCTCAACAGCTTTAATCTGGAGAAGTGTTTCCAGGACATTTTTTTCTGAGGTGCTATTTTTCCATACATACTCCTCTATATCTGCTTCAGTCTTATTTTTCTCCCATTCTTCAGTTTTCCAAGATTCATGGTATAAAACTGTCAGTAGATACATTGCATAATCATAATTCTGTCTCTTTAAAGGACACCTGTCTGTTTTGATGGTAAGCACATCTGTGGTCTTGCAGTATCTCTCGCCTACAAGTTTAATAAGTTTCTTCTTTGCATGATGATCTAAATTCAGGCTGGAAAGTCTAACTCTTAAGGTTACTATTCATGCTTTGGGGTTTCGAACAGATGGTCCTGCTGAGACGTAATCGGCTGTGTCAATTTCAATTGGAAAATGCTTCTCACATTTCTCCTCACTGTTTAGTGCAGCTGGCCACTCAGTGCAGAAACCTTTAAGAACTTCACAGTGCTTTTTAATTGCTACTGCATTCAAATGCAGAAAATTAGGAATCTTTAGAAGTTCTAGATTACCCTCCTTTGTCATGGGCACCCTCTTTTCACGGGGTAACCCATTCGAACAGGAAGAGGAACTGTAGAGGGTCTAAATGGTGCTGCAACTGGGTAAACACTGGGCCAGTCCTGGTCAACAGCCATTTTCTCTGTCCTGGGAGGGGGTGCCTTTTTTCTCATCAGACTTTTATTTTTTGATGTTTTAGTGTTTTCTGCACGCAGCCTTGATCCCGGCGCACTAGAGGCTGGAGATAAGGCGGTGGAAAAGGCACGGACTGCCCTGGCCTTCCGCTGCGAGACCAGCCACTCCTGGAGCGCGGCGGCCGCCATGGCTGCGATGACGGCAAGCTGGAGGGGCTTTCTATATCATTTATAGCCACACCAAACATTATTTCCTTCCTTCTCCTCATTTCAGTTTTAGTTTGCTCTCGTTAATTTAGGTATTACATCTTGAGGCTAGATCTCTCATTTGAAGACTTTTCTGCTTTTTTAATGTAGGCTTTTAAAGCTATAAATTTCCCACTCAGTACTGTTTTCGCTGCATCCCTTAAGATTTAGCATGGTGCATTTTTTTTTTATTTAAAAAGTTTTTGAAGTATATCATTCATACATGGGCATACATCAACTATAAGTGTATAGTAAGAGTTGTGACTTACCAAAACAAGCATGCATAACATACAGAGCTCCCGTACATCACCTCAGCATCAACACCAATGAAAGCAGATACAAAAATGCTGAACAAAATACTTGCTAATCAAATCCAACAGCACATTGAAAACTTCTATATCATGATCAACTGGATTATATCTCAAGCAAGCAAGAGTGGTTCAGGACAAGAAAAACAATGTGTAATACACCACGTTACTAAATCAAGGAAGAAAAATCATATAGTCATCTTGATTAATGCACAAAATCATTTGACAAAATCCAACATCCTTCTTGAGAAAAATACTCTGAATGACAGGAATACAAGGAAGCTTTCTCAACTTGATTAAAGTGAATATGTGAAAAATACACAATAACATTGAACTCAAAAGTGAAAGCCTGAACGCTTCCCGCTGAGATTGGGAAAAACACAAGCATACACACTGTTACCACTGTTAGTCAATATTGTATTAGAAGTTCTACTTAGAGCAATTAGGCAAAAAAAAAAGAAAGAAAATAAATAAAAGCCATCCAAATAGGTAAAACTTTCACTGTTCACTGATGAAAGATCATATACCTAGAAAATCATGAAGTATTCACAACAGAGCTACCTTAGCTAATAAACGAGTTAAGCAAAGTGGCGGAATACAAGATTAATGTGCAAAAATCAGTAGCGTTTCTCTACAATACTCATGAGCAATCTGAGGAAGTCAGGAAAAATCCCATTTACAATAGCAACTAAAAGAATCAATTATTTAGGAATAAACTTAACCAAGGGCATAAAGTACCTGTATTCAGAAAACTATAAAACATTGCTAAAAGAAACCGAGAAGACCTAAAAAATAAAAGAACATTGAGTGTTCATGGAATGGAAGACTAAATATCATTAATACGTCAATTCTAATCAAATTGATCTAAGATTCAGCACAAGCCCAATAAAACTTCCAACAGCCTTCTTTGAAACGTTGGAAAGTCCAATTATCAAATTTACTTGGGAAGGTATGGGGCTCTGAGTAGCCTAAAATATCTTAAAAAGAAGAACAAATTTGGAGGACTGTCACTTCCTGACTTAAAATGTATTACTAAATGACAGCGGTAAAAACAGCATGGGACTGGCAGAAAAATAAACATGTTGATCAGTGGAATCAAATTGAGAGCTCATAAATAGATCCTCATGTTTAAGATCAAGTGATTTTTGACAAGGCTGCCACACCCACCCAGCTGGGCCAGAACAGTCTATTCAACAAATGGTGCTGGGAGAACTGGATATCCACATCTGTAGCAGTTTGGCATTGTTTATAAATTCCAAAAATAGATATTGGATTATGTTTCTAAACTGGTTTATTCCCCTGGGCGTGTTCCCCTTTAGATTGTATTGTATTCAGAGGTTTCACTTTTACTTGATTAAATAATGATTAAGGCTTTGATTGGGCCACATCAGTAGGACTTTGAGTCCCCACTCCCTTGGTGGGCTGGGACTCACAGAGAAAACCACATGGCAAAGGAGGGAGGTTGGAGTTTTTGAGCTGAAGCCTCATGAGTAAATACACAGGAGAAGAACACAGAGGAATAGAGACAGCTCCATAGACATGGCAGAGGGCCTAGTAAGAGAGAGGAGCTGTTTGCCTGAGAGTTGACAGCTGGCCTTGTGGAGAGAGGAGAGCAGCTGAGCCTGGAGAGAATCGAGCCCTGGGGAGAGAGACAAAGCATAGAGAGCCTGATAGTCTACAGCTGACCTTGTGGAGGGACCAGAGCAGCTGAGCCCTGAGAGAAACAAGCATCGGGAGAGAGATGAGACTTATCCCAGCTTACAGCTGATATTGGAAGAAGCTGGGACCACAGAGCCTTAAGAGGAAGAGGAAGGCAGAACCCTTGCAGATATGGGCAGCCATCTTGCTCTAACACCTGGCAATGGACTTTGGTGAGGGAAGTAACTTATGCTTTATGGCCTGGTAACTGTAAGCTTCTACCCTAAATAAATACCCTTTATAAAAGCCAACAGATTTCTGGTATTTTGCGTCAGCACCCCTTTGGCTGACTAATAAAACATCCAAAAGAAAGAAGACCCCTATCTCAAACCTTATAAAAAATTAACTCAAAATAGATCAAATACCTAATATAAAAGCTAAAACCATAAAATTCCTAGAAGAAAATGTAGGGAAATATCTTCAGGATCTGGTGGTAGATGGTGGCTTCTTAAACTTGCATGCAAAGCCTGAAAAAGAAAGAAAAATAGATAAATGGGACCTCCTCAAAATGCTTTGTTCTTTAAAACACATTGTCAAGAAAGTAAAAATGCAGCGTATTCAAAGGGAGAAAATATTTGGAAATCACATAACTGATATGAGTTTGATATCCATGTTATATAAAAAGATCATACAGCTTAACAATCAAAAGAAGAGCAACCCAATTAAAAAGTAGGTAAGTGCTATTTTCCTTTGCATTTATGTCAAGATATTTCCTAATTTGTCTTCTAATCCTCTTTAACCCATTGGTTGTTTAAGAGTATGTTGTTAATTTCACATATTTGTGGATTTTCCATTTCTTCCTCTGTTATTGATTTGTGGCTTCATTCTGTTGTAGTCAGAGAATACACATGGTATTATTTCAAAATTTTTAATTTATTGAGACTTGTTTTGTGACACAACATATATTTTATCCTCAAGAATGATCCATGTGTACTCAATAAGAATGTGTATTCTGTTTTCATTGGATACAAGTATTCTATATGTGTCTGTTAGGTCTAGTTGGTTTAGTGAATCATTCAAATTCTGTACTACCTTTATTGATCTTCTGAACAGATGTCCTATCTATTTTTTAATTATTGTGTTCTTTAATTAGATAAGTTATAAGTTTACAGAAAAGTCATGTATAAAACATAATGTTCCAGGGGACGGATGTGGCTAAAGTGGTTGGGCATCCATCTTTCCTATGGAGGGACCTGGGTTTCATCCCTGGGACCTCCCAGTAAAATAAAAAATAAATAAATAAAAAACACAATGTTTTCACATGTCCCCTATTTTTGACAATTTGCATTAGTGTAGTCCTTTATTCCAATTGATGAAAGAATAGTAAAATATTGCTATTAACTATGGTCCATAGTTTACATTAGGCATATTTTCCCCATAACAACCCATTACTGACAGTTGTGAGCTAAAGTCTCCTATGATTTATGTACAACCATCAATTTCTTCCTTCAAATCTGGCAGAATTTGCTTCATATATTTTGAGGCTCTGCTGTTAGATGCATATGTATTTATAATTGTTACATCTTCCTGTTGAATTGTCCCCTTATCAATATGTAATGACCATCTTTGTCCATTGTAACTGTGTTTTTACTTAAAGTCTATTTTAGCCTATATTAGTATAGCCACTCCAACTTGCTTCTCATTACCACTTGCATGATTGGGAGCAGGATAGAAAAGTAAAATAATAGAGGTTCAAAAGTAAAATAATAGAGGTTCAAAATGTTCTTTATTATCTTCTTATATCCCACACTGCCTCACCCTCTCAAGCTATACTCTAGTATGTTATTCTTTTGTGTTTATCCCCATTGTGTTTATCACCATTCGTTGTCTGTACATGTTGCATGTGCATGCATCTGTTTGTGTGAATCAACCATGAGCAAGTCATTTATTCTAATTGCATACATAGGTACACAGTTCTGAGGATAAAAACCAATTGATTTCCTTTGCCCTGAAAAGTGTGGATGGTATCTTCATAAAAAATATTTCAATTTCTAACACTGAACTCATTTTGCACTCTGGATATTTGACATAGAAAATTATTTTCTCCACATCTAGGCTGTAGGTAACACAAATGCCCCCTTATTTATTTATATCCCACAGAATAAATAACACAGGGCTGGACCCTCCACATACATGGAAGGCAAAGATGAGTACTTGAACAATAGGGTAATAGCAGCCCATCACACAGCCATGAGCATCCATACAGGACATAATACACCCTAAGCCAATACAAGAGTTTGCTCTTTCAGTGCTTCATCCTTCATCCAATTCATTAACTTCCAGAGGTCAAGAGGCTGACTGATTAAGATTTCTATGATGCACGTGAGAAATGAGCTTTCAGCACTCGGCATTCTGTGGTGTTCTGCATTCTCCATTGACATTGCTTATCTTCCTCTGGGCCTCTTATACAGTTATGTCATTAATTCTTGTTGTGTGGCCATAAACAACACCTCAACATTTTATGACAAATCAATGTGTTCAGGGTACCCAAAACCAGGTTCCTTCTGCCAATGTGATTGGCTGGAAAACCTATTTCAATGCTTCACATACACAACTCACACAGTCACAGCTCTCAGGATCAGAGCTGAGCTGAAGGGCCTCTACTCTCTTCCTGGAGTAAGATTCTGGCCTCCTCCTGCCCACCCCCTGGCCCCAAGACCCCATCCCAGTTGAATCCTTGGGTCAAGGGAAGTGGAGAATGAAGGGGAAGGCCCAGATCAACCTGAATATTTTGTGGCCATTCTTGACCTGAGGGTAACTGCATTTTCATCTATCATTAAAAATCATATTCTTCTTTGCTTATCTGAACAATGGTGGGGGTATTTGCTCTTTAAGAAACTCACAAAAGGTGAAAGCCAAGCTGATGATCTGTAGAAGAAGGACTTTGACTATTTGAGGACTGTCCACTGATACCTTGAAAGATTATACACTGAGTTGGCCCCATGTGTCTGGGTTTCCCCTGGTTGGCTGGGGCACACACTAAAGTTCCTGAGTGTTTCCCTGAGACTGTATCTACCTGAAAGCTTCATCAAGGAACTGACTTGAGCACCCACAGCACACAGAGGAGGGCCTGCAGAAGAGAAGCCTGAGAACTGCAGATGACTTAAACCTCCCTCACAGCTTGCTCCTCATTGTTGTCTTGTCCTGTTCCTCAGAGCCCTCATGGTAGTTTGACTTGATCATTAGATGTGATTGAGTCCCTGATGTCGGGCTCCTCTTTAGCACTGAATCCTCATGACCAGCTAGAGACATTAACACCCAACTATTGACAAGGTGGGCAGTCAGCTACAGTGCTCCTAAAAAAAAAAAAAAAAGGGAAAGAGAGGGAGAGAAAATGAGACCCCCCTCTATTCTGATGGTGAACACTCCTCCTTTACTCACTGGGAGTTTTGCAAATTGCTCACAGCTTTCCTCCCTATACCCCATGCTCCTCAGGCCTTGTGGAGCCACATCCATCTGGGCATCCTGACTGAGTGACCCCACAGATGTCATTGGGTACCTGTATTTCCTGACCCTTAGAGTCTTCTCTGACCCCACCCCCCACTTTATTCCCTGAACCCTGAAGTCACAGCAGATATATTTTTCTTTTCCTAGAAATGCTTGTGCTGATCAGAAAGGAGACAACAGAGATAGTTTGGTTTCATTTTCATTTCCTGTAAATGAAGTCCCCAAACAACGGACCAACTTCCCCCCTCTGAAGGGTGGAGCATAAGTCAGAAGCTGTTTTGAGTACTTCTTGCAGGCTCAAACTTTTTGCCTTGGTACTTCAGGCTGGACATAGGCTTTCTCAGCCCTTTCCTTCTGCAGTGACTACACTCACTCAAGGGACCTTCATGTCACATGCAAGGACAGGTCTGTGGAGTGTTCCTGTTCCATGGACTGCAGGGAGGGCTTCACCAGACTCAGCATATCTGCTGTTGTAGTGGACACATTTGAAGCTGATCCTTGACGCCAGAAATCTCTTTTCCTGCCAGAGCCTTGTTTCCTGCCAGAGCTGGTGAGTGAGGATCACATGGGACTATTAGGGATCAGGAAGCCAGTTTGGTGCTAGAGGGCTGAGGGACAGGACTGACAGAGGGAGAGCAGTGCTTCCATCCAGGCAGGTTGGGTCATCTTCTCCACTGTTCCGATGGATCAGGCAGTGAAAGGAGGAGAGAAGCTGCCTAGGGCCAGAGAAGGCAAGTTCTCTCTGACGCCTGGGAGGTTCCCCACCCTCAACACCCACATGCAAGTCTCTCAACAGCTCAGAGGCTTTCATGCCTCATATTATAATGCCCTTGTAGGGCAGGTAAGACATGCAATGAGAACCATATGTACAGATGTTTACTTAAGTTATATTAATATGAAACTCTCCATTCCCTCCCATTTCTCCCTTGTTCAAAGTGCATGGACACATTCTCAGAGACTGGAGTACACGGTCCAGGAGTCCTACAAAGATTTCTGTACCACTTATAACATTGTGAGTTTTGCAAAAGAAAATAACAAGTAACAGATACACACACACCACTTCAGATGAGTTATAGGGTTTAAACAGCAGGGCAGGGCTTTGTGTTGTAAGATTTTCTCAAGACACAGAATTTTGATGTGCACGTCCCGTCATGCTCCAGACTCTGTCATTCTGAGGTTGCTCGCTGTGCCCCCCTGATCTTCCCTTCATCGGGTTCACTTGACCCCTTAATATCTCCCTAGCTTATCTCCTTTCAGGTGATTGTTCAAGTCTCAGCATGTAATTGGACATCTTCAAGGGAAAGTGTAGGGAGTCCCATTCTCTTAGTCCTGTGAGCAACTTGGGGTGGGCATACCTACTGGGAACCTTGTAGAGGGATCCCAGGGGATGTGGGAGGAGGCACCAAAATGATCTGCTAGGATTCTATCTGCAAAGGAGTAAAGGAGCTCTCTCTGGCTTAGTTTCTTATCCTCAACTTTCACTCACTTTCCTATCCTACAGATCCTGGAGAAGTAAGTGAATCTCTGCCTGTGACGAATATAAAAATATTTCCTGTGCCCTGAAAGGAAAAGGCTTTTCTTAGCCTCATCCTAATCTTAATTCATATCTTTGTACATGCAGACTCTTGAAATGTAGAAATATTTATTGTTCACCTGTTTCCTGCCATTCAAAGATCTTTCCTTTTCATAATGCTCTTTTTTTTCAGGTTTTTTGTTTGTTTGTTTTTGTTTTTATCTTAAAGAAACTTTAGATTACATAAATGTTATATAAAAATTATAGGGACTTCCCGTATGCCCCACTCCAAGCCCCTCCCATGCTCTTCCACGCTCTCCCACATTAAGACATTCCTTATTAGTGTGGTACATTTGTTACAGTTGATGAACACACTTTGGAACATTGCCACTAAGTGTGGATTATAATTTGCATTATAGTTTAAACTCTCTTCTACACATTTTTTTTAAGTTATGACAAGATATATAATGGCCTGTATCCATCATTGCAATATCATTCAGGACAATTCCAATGTCCTGAAAATGGCCCCATATTATACCTATTTTTCCCTTTTCCTTCCCTCAGAACCTCCAGTGGCCACTGCC
>JAQZBX010109737.1:0-10434 GCA_029593785.1 Cabassous unicinctus
TTTTTTTTTTTTTTAAAGATACTTAGATTACATAAACATTACACAAAAAATATAGGGATTCCCATACACCCCACCTCCCACACCTCCCACAACCTCCCATATAAACATCCTTCATTAGTGTGGCACATTAATTGCAATTGATAAACACATCCTGGGGCTTTGCCATTAAGCATGGACCATAGTTCACATTGTAGACCACACTCTCTCCCACACAGTTCTGCATGTTATATGATGATATAAAATGGCCTGTATCTGTCATTGCAATGTCACTCGGGACAATTCCCAAGTCCCGAAAAAGCCCCTGTATTACAATTGCTTTTCCCTCTCCCTGCCCTCAGAGCCTCCAGTGGCCACTGGCTCTACATCAGTGTTGTAACTTCTTCCATTGCTTGAGTCGCAATATGTCTATAGTAGAATACCAGTAAGTCCACTCTAGTCCATAGCTCTTCCCCCCATCCTGGGGAGTCTGGGATGGTGATGTCCACTCCACCTCCAATTGAGAGGGGGCTTATATCAGATGGGGAAGATGAGTGGAATTATCCTGCCTGCAGCTGCAGACTCTCTCCATTCCCTGGGATGGCCGCCGTCCATCATCATCTCCCCGCCAGTTGTCCTGGGTGAGTCCAATGAGCTGTAGAGTAGGAGTTGCTGCTCCACCGAGGCTCTGGGCCCAGCCAGCACATGAACAGCCCAAACTCTGTGTGTCTTCTTGAGTGAGAGTTCATTTATATCAGCCCACCAAGGGGACAGGGACTCAACCTGAGTCACGCCTTACTAATGTAGTCAAATCAAAGCCCTAATCTTAACAAGGGCCCTTCAACTGAATCCAATGTACTCAAATGGTATCACACCCAGAAAAATTCCTCTAGTGGAAAGAGGGAGCAAACAGGAGAATGTGGATATAGTTACAGGAACACTATCCACCCATCTTTGACCATGAAGTTAACGGTTGTATTGTAAGGGTGCAGCTCAGTGAGTTGGAGGGATCCTGTGTCTGGACTTCACAGAAGGGAGCTGCCATGACAGCCTTGAGCTGCCTACATCTGGCCTTGGCGTCTAAGAGGCAACATTTCTATCTTGTTTACCTTGGATTTCTCTTACTCATGACTAAACCTAAACTCAATTTATACAGGTCGAGACAGGAAAAAGCCCAAGGGGAATGAGAATATATGAAGCAAATCCGATTATTTTGACATTCAGCATGTAATTTCTCTGGGGCACGGGTGGCCCCAAGTTAAAGGACATGGGCTCGTATTCATGTATTCGCTAAACACAGCCGCTGTACGCTAGCCTTGGAGCTGTCTGTGGTCCTGAAATGGGCTTTCACGGCAGTTTCGGCGTGTCTTGGGGGCTGTCCGTGGTCCTGACGTGACCTTTTGCCTAACAATAAAAATTCCTCTTCTTTTCAAGTTTGCAAAATACTTTCACATTATTGCATATTTTCCTGAAATAAACTTTGAATTAAATATTATGGGACTCGTTTTACATGATCCAAACTCCGTTCTTCCAGCTCCATATCCAGCCAAGTTTAGTACTCCTTCCACTAAACAATAAGATTTGTTCCAGAACTAGGACTCTGCTCGGCATCCCTGCTTGTGCCACGCCCATACATTGATACCTTCCCCTGTAATATCCTGGCCCCTACTGACTCTGTGGGGGATTGTAACATTAACGGTCCCTGCTGAACCATGCTTCCCAGTACATGTGCTCTTGTGTAATCTCCTGCCACAACGACACTGGCCTGGGCCATGCAACTTTATTTGGCCACTGATATAACAACAAATGTGACACAAGCAGAGTCCTAGTAAGCACTTGTGCCTTTAAGGGCTTTCCATTACCATATTAGAATGATGATGCCAACTTGTGAGAAAGCCCATTCTAGCCTCCTCGAGGATGAAGGACCACATAAAGGGAGACCACTGTCCCAGATGAGTCCAAATCCAGGTAAGCCTCCCAGGAGAAAGAAGCATAAGAAACCAAATGACAGATTCACAAGAAATAATAAATTCTTGCTGTTTTAAACCACCAAGTTTGGGCATGGTTTGTTACAAAGCAACAGATAGCTGATACAGACCCATTACTTCTGGCTACATTTTGTCATTATTCAGTCAATTCCTTAAGCACTATTTAGACACCAGACCCCTGAAAAATCAACATCCTCTGGTTTAATGATGTATTCACTCATCCTCCAAATATTTGGTGAGCACCTGCTGTATGCTGTGCTAGGTTATGGAGATACAAAAATGGGGGCGGGGATCAGTCTACCTTCAAGGAGTTGAAAGAATGGTGGGGGAGGCAGACCCACTGATAATCAGGATAACTTGGTGCCCCTTATTTGTAGAATGTCTTCCCCACCCCCCTTCACTTGAATAATTTCTATTCATCTTTGAAGACTACCCTGAGGCACCCCTGCTTCTAGAACTTTTTCTGTGATTCCCCATTCTGGAATAGGTTATTTCCTTCTGACTTCTACAGAAGTCTGTGCTCACCCTTATTGAGGGATTTATCACTGCATTAGATTTGCTATGATTTTTTTTACTTGTCTGTCTCCCCTACAATTCTCTGAACTCCTTAACTAACAGGAAATGTCTGATTCATCTCAGGACTCCAAGTTCCTGTCACCTGGGTAAGGATTCATTGCATATTTACTGAACAAATGAATGCTATGAAGAGGATGTGATGGAAGCCCTGAGGAGGGAATAGCTGTGGCTTGGGGTGATTAGGACATGTGCCCCTGAGTGGCAGCATGTGAGCTGCATCTCAAATGAGGATTAAGATTTCATCAGACAGAGAAGAGGGAGAGGAGAAATTCTAGACAAAAGGGCCAGGCATAGTAGCACAGGAGCACAGGAGTGGGAGATGAGGTTGGTAGGTGGTTTGGGTCTAGTTGGGAAACCATGAATGATGCCCCAACACAACTCCCTAAATATGTCTGGAAGCAACCTTGCCCCCACACTTTCCATCGATGGCTGAACATAGGTCTATGCCAAAAACACTGATTCTGATGCTGCCTCTTACTTGAATAAGTGAAAAGTCTCTGGGAGGTCAGATAATTACAATCAGGCTTCTTCTCATTTTGCTTCCACCAAACGTTCATTAATTAGTTGTGAGCCCCATAGAATGGAGGTTGCATTGAGTAGCAGGAACTCAGCAGCTGCTCACAGTTTCAGACATTTGCTGTAATTTTCACTAAGATGTGGATGTAATTACCCTTATCAGAATCACTTCCCCTGGCAAATTTGTACATTAAGTCAAGTAAATTTCCTCTCATTAAATCACAGCATTTGGGGACTGCAGTTTGTCTCAGCCAAGAACTAGAGCTTGGAAGTAATAAAGGCAAAGAGAAAAAGAACTTGGGTTCTCAGCAGGAAGAGTGGGTGATGAGGACAGAGGCATATTTCAGAAGTGTGTTGGTTAGAACAGACGCAAAAAATGTGACACTCCTCTGTTACTCATGCCCTCATTCTGGCTAATTGAGAAGGCTGCATTCCAGGTAAGATCTAGATGCAGAAAAATACATCTAAAAGAAGGTATTTTCAGTGATGGGAGCAGATACTTCATAAATTGGACTATAATTTTATCCCGTGAATGAAAAGAAAGAGAAATATTTTTGTGCTGGAACTATGTTAGGTGTTTTCATACATATGATCCCCTTTGCTTCTCACAACACCACTAGGAGGTAGCATGTGGCTACTCTCAGAATGCCTATTTCTTTTTCTTCTTGGCATTTAACACAATTCTAATTTAATAACTTACGGCAGGTTTCGGCAAGTCCAGATATGTCATATTACCTGCTGAATACCCAGCAGCAGTAACCACAGTTTCTTGTACATTGTAAGTGCTAAATAAGTACTTGCTGAATAAATAAACTTATTTGTGAATAGGTAATAAATAAATATCAAGGATTTTTGAGAGATATAGGAACTAAAGAGTCTAGAAATCACCAAGACCAGTAAAATGTGTTTGAAACCTAATTGCATATAATAGCATATATGGCTAATGAAAATGTGTCAGGACTCTTTCAGCTGCAAGCAACAGAATCCTAACTCATACTAGCCTACAACTAAGAATATTCTAACTGTCCCTCTCATCTCTTGGTTCTACTGGTCTCTGCTTGGCTTTATCCTTTAGACAACATTTCTCATATGGCAGTCTGCAGTAGCCCTAGCCTTGCATCTTCTCAGCTCACCTACCCCAGTGGGGAGAAACGCCTCTTTCCCAATGTATCAGTTATCTACTGCTGCATAACAAATCACCCCAAAACGTGGTGGCTTAAAAGAACAATCTTTTTTGCCCACAATTCTGTGAGTCAGCAGTTTTGACAAGGCTCAGCTGGTAGTTCCTTGGCTGCATATGGTGTCCTCTGAGCTCACCAGCACATTTGTGGTCAGTTGGTGTCATCTGGGGGCTGGCTGGCCCCAAATGAGCTTACTTACAAGGCTAGGACCTCAGCTGGGTTTGCTAGAATGGCTAGGATGCCTGGGCCTCTCTCTTTCCATAGTCTCTTTCTGCATTGTGCTGAATATCAAAGAGCCACTAGCCTGGCTTTATCACAAGGCAGCAGTGTTTTAAGAGGGTGAGGACAGAGCCTGCAAGGTCTCTTGAGGCTGAGGCTTAGAACTCACACGATGTCTTTCCACCACATTCAGTTGGTCAAATCAAGTCTGCCTAGATTCAGGAAGAGAGGAAATAGATTCTGCTTCTTGATGGGAGTGGCTTAAAGTCACCTTGCAAAGGGGCATGAGGGCATGAAAGATGGGAAAAGATATAGTAGCCAGCTTTGCAAACAATCTATAACCCACAATGTCAAGATATCATTTCTGGGAAGATTCTAACTGGCCTTACACAGTTGACTGGTATATCCCTGACTCAATCACTGTGTCCAGGAAGGATGAGTCATATGCTCAACCCAGAAGTGGTGGGCAGGGGAGATGGCAAGGCATAGTGCAATCTAACTGACAACTCTTCCAGAGCCACCTAGAATCAAAGAGGCAATTCCCAGGGAACCAGAAGAGGATGGAAAAGTCTATTCAGCAGACAACACTACAGTTAGCGCAGTCCAAGGCAGACTCTGTCCATTTTAAGGGGAGGATGATCAGCCATGAAAGGGCCTAAAGGTGAAGCTCAGAGTGTCAAAGGGCACTTCCCATTGACCCCTTCAAGAATGAGATCCTTTGTGGCTAAAAAGATTTAGGTTGTATATAGTTACTAGACTAAAAATTTAAACAAAAAACCTAGGACTGCACAACACAAACAGCGAACCCTATTATGAACAATGGACTAGAGTTAATAGTACAGTTATAAAAATGTTCTTTCATGAATTGTAACAAATGAACCATATTCATGCAAGGTGTTAACAATAGAGTGGTGTCTTAGTCTGCCAAAGGGCTGCTGATGCAAAGTACCAGAAATCTGTTGGCTTTTAAGTGGGTATTTATTTGGGGTAAAAGCTTACATTTACAAGGCTGTAAAAAGTCCAACTCAAGGCACCATAAGAGGTGCTTTCTCATAAAGTCAATTGCCATGTGTTGAAGCAAGGTGGCCACCTATCTCTGGCCACCTATCTCTTCCCCTCCAGGCTCACCCTTTCCTGTTGAGCTCCATGGGCCCAACCTCTTGAGGTTTCATACTTAAGTGATCCAGTAGTTCTCTCTCTCCTGGCGGAGGGCTTGTTTCTTTCCAGGCCTCCTATATCAGTCTCGGCTGGTCTGCTCTCTTCCCAATCTCAGCTGTAAGCTATCAGGCAGAATGGTTCATCTCTCCCAGGGCCTCAGCTGTTTGAGCTTTCTCCTTTCTGCCACATGGCAGTATCAAAAACGACAGCGCTCTCTCTTCCTGTGTGTCTTTGTGAGTGTCCGTTTATATCAGACCCAGCAAGGAGGCAGGAACTCAACCTGAGTCACCCCCTACTAAATCAAAAAGCCCTAAGAGCAATCTTAACAGGTAATCTAATCAAAGTCCCCTCAATTGAATTTGATACAATCAAAGGGTATCACACCCAGAGGAATAGTTTAGTTTACAAACATAATCTTTCTCTTTTTGGGATTCATAAAATAATCTCAAACTGCCACAAGCAGTATATGGGAATGCAATACTTTATGCACGATTTTTCTGTAAACCTACAACTTTTCTAATAAAAAACAAGTTTAAAGAAAAAATAAATGCGATCCCCTGACCCACAGACTCCACCTGTCCAATCTCTCCTTATTTTGGAATAAACGCATAACTGTTAAAGCCACTGCCAGAAAAGAAAAACATTACATCAATTAACTCACGTCCTTTTTTTCTCATTCCATGATCTTCTGGAAGCCTTCTGATCATAATTTGGCTTCCAGTAAACTGGTTAAACCAATTTGAACTCTGATTTTTCCTAATAATTCTATTTTGCATAGCAAATATTAGCAAGTTATCATGCATAGCTTATACATCAGTCTCTTGTGAGAATAGTAGGCATAAATCAGATCCCCTAGTCCAATTAATTCTCAGGTGCTAAGCTTTATTCTTTAAGACTGACAGCCAGACTATGGTGAATTTACCAAAACGTTATGCCTCAAGGAGCCTCCCTGAGCCCTTGCTGAGCTCATGCTACCTCTGCCTCCAG
The DNA here is from genome assembly GCA_029593785.1 of Cabassous unicinctus. Taxonomy (NCBI): domain Eukaryota; kingdom Metazoa; phylum Chordata; class Mammalia; order Cingulata; family Chlamyphoridae; genus Cabassous; species Cabassous unicinctus. Next base: position 6,602 of record JAQZBX010109737.1, read on the forward strand.
GAATTGTCATGTTTTACCGTGGAGGCAACTAAAGCTTAGAGAAGCAATCTGCCCAAGGTAATAAAGCTGGCAGCCATCACCTTACCTGCTATTAAAAAAAACGGCTTCTCACCGTGCATTAATTACAATCCGCTCATTCAAAGAGCACCTACTCTGGGCCCAGCAGTGGTCTGGGTACTGGAGATATGATGGAGAAGAAGAGAGGAAATTTCCAGCTACCATGAAGCTTTCATTCAAGTGGAGGGAGACAGAAGATAATCAAATCAATAAATAGTCCACAAATAATAGTCCACCATATCAAATGGTGATGAATGCAATGCAAATTATTATAACGATGTGATATGCTAGACCGTGCCTGTGTCATGACTTTCAGTTGGGTGGCCAAGAAATAACCTAAGAATAGTGTCAAAGCATTTCCCATGGCCTCATGTGCCCACCTATAAAGTAGGTGGGCTGGACAAAATGATCTCTAGAGACTCTTCATGCACATGTTGAGAATGGGGACACCTGACTTAATAATCCATCTGTAGCAGTTTGATATTGTTTATGAATTCCAAAAAGAAATATAGATTATGTTTGTAAACTGGCTGGTTCCTGTGGCACAATAACCCTTTGATTGAATTAGATTCAGCAGAGACGTCTGATTAAATTATGTTAAGATTAGGACCCTGATCCAACCACGTCATTAGAGTGTGACTCAGCATCAAGTCCCAGGCCCCTTGGGGGTAAAACAGTTGCTCACACAGAAGTAAATGCCCGGAGAAGGAGAACACAGAGGAAAAGAGTCAGCTCCATAGTCACGGCAGAGGCCTGGGAAGAGAGATGGGCCTGATAGTCTACAGCTGACCTTGTGGAGTGACCAGAGCAGCTGAGCCCAGAAAGAAACAAGTCCCAGGGAGAAAGATGAGCCTTATGCCAGCCTATGGTTGAGATTGGAAGAAGTTGGGACCACAGAGCCTTAGGAGGAAGGAGGGAGAGTGAACCCTCGCAGACATCACCCATCATCTTGCTCCAACACATGGCAACAGACTTTGGTGAGGAAAGTAACTTATGTTTTATGGCCTTGTGACTATAAGCTTCTACCCCAAATAAACACCCTTTATAAAAGCCAACAGTATTCTGGTACTTTGCATCAGCACCCCTTTGGCTGACTAATACACCATCGTATGCACAAAGGACTTGGAGGGGGTGGACAAGTAAGAGTGATATATGTCGGGATAAGTTAACACTGTGATGCCAAAACCACTAGCAGTGATAGCGATCCCTGTAATTTTTAGCACTCTGCTGGGTGTCTGAGATGGATTCCCTCTAACCCTCATGACAAACCTGCCAGTGTTGGTATCAGTCTCACTATTTAGTCAATGAGGAAAGTGGGGTTCCTTGAGTTTAAATAACTTGTCCCAAGAGAGATCTAGAGACAGCATGTCTTTGAGAACAAGGCAGGCCAGGTTGAGGGGCTGTTTGGAATTTGTTCTGTTCTGCTGCCTGCTTCCTCTCTCTAGCTTCTCCCCAATTCCTCCTCCTCTACCCCAGTAGCTCTGCTTGCCTGTCTCTGCCACAAGACTCAAACCTAGAGACCCACAGCCAGCCTCCCTGTGGCCTCCCAGTGGCCAGCAGTATTTCTGTTTGAACGAAAAAGGCAGCTGGCTACCCATTGTCAACCCCACTCCCTTCCACCCTCACTAACCAGGCTCTCCCCCTGCCTTAGAGCCCATCCTGGGGCAGCAAGATGGAATATCCACAGAATTCTGATCCACCACCCATCCCACCCCAGCAGGAAAATTCAAAGGCAGGAATTATTTGCCCAGTTACTAAATTTTAAAAATTGAGTCTGAATTCTGACCAGTCCAAGATTTCCCAGTTGATGAATGATGGGGTTTATTTAGATTTTAGCCAAAATACTCTAAGCCCTAGTTCAAAGTGCTTTCTACCATGCCACATCATGGCAAAAAAAATGAATGGATTTTCCCAACCAGGGCAAGTTAAAATCATCCTCAATTAGAGGCAAGCAGATCCTGTCTCTTTTCTTTTGCATCCATCATGAGCCACCCAAATACAAATGCGTCCCACATCTGAGTCTGCAGTGAAAACCCCCAAGCCTGAGACAAGAAGGAACTCATGCCCACACAGTGACACCCTACCAGGGCTGATCCCAGCTAAGGCCACCGTGTTGCACCTTCTTTTGTGCAGATGGTGCCCCTGGAGTTGTGCGGGGCAGCCCTTACCCCCAGTCCAAATAAGAGAGTAAGGTAGAGATTTTTAAGCCCAAAGACAGTGTACTCTCCAGGACTCAGACACTGTTCGTCTTGCAGCACGTTGCAAGAGGGGAGAGAACAAGCCTTCTCAAAGACTGATTCATGAGGCTTCATACCACATGCGGGCGTTCTGTATTGTGAGATGCTGGCAGAGGGATTCCAAAGTCTCTCTTTTAAATGTGAAACCACACTTACAATGTCGGGAAGTGAGAGAAAGTGCCTTGTAAACTGGACAGGGCTATAGAATATAAGGAACTGCTGAGAGGTTGGTAACAGCTAGGCCAAAGAATATTGCTTTGGCAGAAATATTACCAGCAAGCTTCTACCTTTCCATTAATTCAAAAACTATGATTTGGATCTCCATGTATACCCAGCAATGAGGATACAGAGGAGAATCCAACATACACCCTGCCATTGCAGAGAGCAGTCTAGTGAGAAAGGCAGGCAGAGACAAAGTTTCAGCACAGTGGGACCAGTGCTGGAATGGAGGGGAGCATAGAGCATTATGAAATTAAGGGAGGGCACCTAACCCAACTGCAAGTCAGAGAAGGCTTCCTGGAGGAGGTGGCTTCTCACCGAGAGAGCCACAGATTAAAGAAAGACTTTGCAAGCCACAGGGAAAGAGCCCCTGCTCAGAGGGCCAACGACACATGACAACATGACCATGTGAGGGAGTGCTGGTGGCTGGTGTGGCTGGAGCACAGGGTGCGTGGGAGGTAGGAGGGTGCAGTGAGAGTCTAGACTCAAGAAGCAGGCAGGGCCTTGCATTCCATTTTGAGGAATAAGGACTTGATACTGAAGGCCAACATTTCCCAAAGTGTGCTTCATGAAACCCTAGACTCCAGGTGCCCTGGCAAAGAGGGCTTCCATGGTTAAATGAGTGGGAAATCCCTCACACCATCCAACTTTCTTGGAGAGTCACCCTGTGCTGTGGCATATTAGAAGTTCTGAGTGGTCCTGCAGTAAAGAAGCCTGGTTAACTTTGTCTAACCCATCCTTTCCCAAATGGGTCAGACCACTTTGGAATGGAATACCTACTCTTGTTCCTGGAACTCTGGGAAATCTGCCAGAGGCTCTCAAGAGACTCAGGGATTTTTGAAGCACAAGAACAACTTGGTCAGGTTGATGCATTGTGCAAGAGCTGTCCTTGTGTTGGCTTCTAGACTCTCCCAGGGGTGCCGCCAACGACTGTACCGTGTTATTCTTTGGGGTGTCCTTAGGCTCTTTGTCCTCTCGGTGTCCCTTCTCCCACACCAGCTGCAGAGTTCACACGATATCCCCAGCTACCCTTTGGGGTAAATAAGCACTCTGGCCCTGTGCCTTAAGGATGTACTGCTACTCCCAGGTGGGAAACAACATAGTCATTGGCTCACAGGAATGTTGAAAGTATATTATTCAAACTCAGCTCATCAAGGCCCTTTATGATTTGGCTTAGGGTTCACTCTCCTCACCAAGGCCATGAACATATGGAAAAGGACATTGTCCCAAGCCCCAGGTGTTGAGGTTGTGGATCCTGAGTAGTCTAATCGGTCATTCCAATGCCCTTTCCAGTGATTGGTAAAGGAAGGAGCTCATGAT
>JAQZBX010109738.1:0-10435 GCA_029593785.1 Cabassous unicinctus
TACTTCTTCTTTGTAAAATAGGAACTTACAGCTATGAATTTCTTTTAAGTACTGCTTTAGTTCCATCCCATAGGTTTTGGCATGTTATGCTTTTGTTTTCAATCAACTCAAAGTATTTTCTCATTTCTTTCATGTTTTTTTCTTTGACCAATAAGCTATTTTTTAGTCTGTTGCTTAATTTGTACATATTTGTAAATGTCCAAAATTTCCATGTGTTTTCCATCACCCCAAACAGAACCTCCATACCAATTAAGCATTAACTCCCCATTCCCTAACCTTACTCCAGGCCTTGGTAATCTTTATCTTAGTTTCTGACTCTATGAACTTGTATAGAGTCAAATTTCATTTGTAATTTAACTTAATTATGGTTGAAGAACACACTTTGTATGGATTCAATTCTTTTAAATCCTTTCAGGTTTATTTCATGTCCTAGCACATGGTTTGTGCTGGAGAATATTCCATGTCTACTTTAGTAGAATGTGTATTCTGATGTTGTTGACTGGAATTTTCCATAGCTGTCTATTATAGTGTTATGAAAGTCTTCTATTTTCTTATTGATCTTCCTTTTTTGGTGAGGAGACATGTTATTTATCTTTAAAGGGGATCTGACTGGCTGAGAATCTGAGACCAAATTCAGATTATTTTACAAATAGCCAGCCATGGAAAGCAAGTCTCTGGGGACAAGAACAGACTGGAAACAGAATACCCTGTGGCATAAGACAAACAGGTACCCAGTGTTATGTGGGGCCAGAATACATCTCTGCTAATAGCAGATCAAGATTTGGTGGAAGGAGTAACATGACAAATGACAAAAGGACCAGTTGCTCAAAAAAGAGGGATTAAGTAATTACACAGAATTGAAAAAACTCAAATAATGATTTACAAGTTATATTTTACGGAGGAATGTACCTTTTATCACTAAAAATGCCCCTCTTTATTCTTAATAGGAATTTTGCCTTAATGTTTATTTTTGCTGACATTATTCCAGCCATTACAGCTCTCTTTTCATTATTAATTGCATGGTATATCATTTTCCACCCTTTTAAGGATGCTGGAGATTTTAGAAGAGGGCAGGTCTGGGGGAAAGGTTGAAGAAGAGAATTTGGACTAGTGAAAGGGCAAGATGTAGCCTTAGAGAGTGTGAGTATAGTGATGGGAAAGATAAATTACTGGAGGTCTTAAAAGAATGGGGAGAGGTGCCTGCACCCAGTTTCCTTTGATAAATGTTGAATCACTTTTGCTTGTTGGTTTCCATATTTTCGCTATTGTGCTTTATGACATGAGGCAATTTGCAAGAAAAATTGTACGCATTTAATTGTCTGAATAGTAAAATATTAACCACAGTAGAAGCAGATGTTTATTATCTGTTTGGAAGGTATCCATTTTCCAAGCCCTTAGTCCTCTCTTTCATGGAGCTCCAGTCACACAAGAGTACATATTTCTCATGCTCAGCTCTCTGTTCCCAGGATGGGTTATAGCTTTTGCAAATGTTACCCAAAGCTGTGAAATTCCAAGCACATTTTACAACTCTGCTCTTCCCCCACAGCTGTATCCCATTATGGAAAGTTTTCTGTCACTCTATAGGGATTTACACTCTGCCCACGACCAAATCTTCCCTGCATGCAGCCCACCTATTCCATTCACTTTCCAGGCTTTCCAGGCAACTGAAAAGTATGGAAACCTGTTTTGTAGATAGGCTATGAAGCTACAGTCATACAACCGTCTTTTCTAAAGGAGTTTCCCTTAACAGCAAGTGTCTGTGCTCGGATTGCTGTTTTCTTGTTACAAAGCTAGAGCTGTCTTTGAAGCAAGACAAAATGGAAAGAACTACAGACAAGGAGTCCTGGGCTGGATTCTTGTCCCAGCTCCCTCACTAACTCAATGTGTAACCAATTTACTCCTACCTGCACCCTCCAGGCCAGTTTCTTTCTCTATAAAAAGAAGGTGCTAGATTAGATGACCTCTGATTTCACTTCTAACTCCCCAAGTCTCTGAAATCTACTAGCACTTTGAGGTTTATCCTCAGCTGTGTCTTCTGGGTTACTTTGGTTTGGAATGGCTTTCCACCTGGGAGAGATTTTTCCAACAACACATAGAGCCCAAGGCATACATTCCCCATTCTCAACTCTCATCATCCAGGTTGGGCCATAGCCTCTACAAATTTCACCTCAGAGCTGTGAAATTCCAAGCTTGATTGGAATTAACCCACATTTCTTCCATAGCTGTGAACTTTCTCCTTCTATTCTCCCTAGCCCTTGCAGAGTCTTCCTTTTTATTTCAGGATTTATACTCTATGGAGATGAAATCCAGATCAGCACCTTCCTCCCTCATATAAAAACAGATGAGTACCTTCTTCCTTCAAGCATTTTTTAAAAGCAAAGCATATGGTTTTGTGTTGTCTCTACATGAGCAAATACAGAAACTATAGAAGATAAGTATAATTAGTTCTAATACATGTCTCATTTAAAATAGTTTATAAAGGGCTAAGCCATTGAGGTATGGGTAATGGCCTCAAGAGTGTTATTTAATTAATTTATATACCTGAAATTCTGAGTATGAGATCCATAGGATACTTTTACTCATCTGTTAAATGGAGATAATAAGACCTGCTTCTTTTGCCATACAGAGAGGTTATGGATGGACACCTGAGTTAAGGATATAAACACAATTTGAAGAATATGCAATACTCTACCCTATGCATAGTAAATATTTTTCACACGGATGCCAATGGTTATAAAATGGATAATTGTTATTGTTGTTTTTGAAATATTTTAAAAGGATTGTCCTAATCCTTATTGTGTTTATAGGAAGGCACAGATAATTCTAGCCACAGCAAATCATTACTAATTTGGATGCTTAACAGAGGGATCTTTTCATCTGCAGAGGACAGCCAATTTATCAGCATAAAGAAAGGACTTATTTTGGGAGCTCAAAAAAAATCCTCACAATGAGTGATGGGAGGAAAATTTGTCTCTCAGAAACACAGATGTTGGATCTTCAATCTTCCCATTGTAGAGCTCTTTCAGAACAACCAAGGGGTGTGGCAAAGGTAATAAAAAGCCCCATACCAGTACTTATTCCACCTGCCTTAAGTACTGGAAGGTCCCCCAAGTAACACTGTCTGTTTATGTGTATGCATGTGCATGCACACAAATGATTCTGCCTTTGTTTAAAGCCTTAATCTAGGTTCAAATGAAGCAACAAACTTTCTGTAAAATAAATGTTAAATGAATATTTTTTGAGCAAGTTTCAATTGGAGTCTGTTTTGATGGGCAAGCTTTTTTTTTAGTGATTATCAACTTAAGGTAAAGTATGAAGCTGAGGTCAGAATAGGAGGGGCATTGCAACTCTGTTGAGGCTCAGGGCCCAGGTAGCACATGGACAGCCCAAAGATTCAAGTCACTTGGATGTACACCTACCAAATCCAGCACCAACTATAGGTTCAAACAGAAGGGACAGAAGAGCCATGTGTAGGGAAACCACAACCGAGTCCAATTCTGTCACACTGGGGAGCACAAAACCCAAAGTAAGGCCCACTGGCCAGGCACCAAACTGATGAGCTATCTGCCCTGACCATAGTGCCTGGGTGTCTCCAGAGCACTCAGGAGACTCACTATTTGGGGTAATGTATAATTTGGCAGTCAATATGATCCTGCTGAGACTTACATAAGTGTAACCTCTGGAATGACCTCCTGACTCACTTTGAAGTCTTTTAGCCATATAAACTCATTTGTGTTTAACTTTTAACCCTTTGGGACAAGGTCTTTTTCCAGTTGCATTGCTAGTTGGTGCTTGGTAGTAACCCTTCAGTCCCAGGGAGGCTCATCCCTGGGAGACATGTCCCATGATGGGGCGTGCTATTGCTTTTATATGCTAGTTTGGCTTAGAGAAAGGCTGCATTTGAGAAACAAGAAGGGTCTCATATCCGGAGGTAATGCTTAGGCCCCCTATAATAATAGGCTAAGTTTCAATTTCAAGAATAAAGGTTCATAAGCACAGTCATCGATATCAAGGGCCTGTCAATGGACTTTCCTCCTTCACTAGCCATTGCCTCTCTACTAGGGGGATTATTGCTGTTGATTAGAGAATGTGGCATGCCCAGTTGAACCTCCTCCCATGTATCCCCAATCACTGACACCTCACACAAATGGTCCTCCCCTGTCACAGTTGTAACTCTTCTGTGATCCAAAACCTCTTCAAAAATGAAGCCAATAAAATAGCCAAATACAATTAATAAGAAAATGAAAGAACAATGATAGTTTTAAAAATAAGAAATAAAATACAAAAAAATTAAAAGATGAAAAAATAAAAAAATTGGGACAATAAATAATGAAAAAAATATTTAAAAATGTTTGACATTTTGCCTTTCATCACTATTAGATCTGTTGTCCTGTATGTACAGTGACATTTTCTTCCATTTATTCCCTCAATGTTTTACTTTTTCATTTTGTCTTCAAAGAAGTTTTAGGTCACAGCAAAGTCACATGCAGAATATTGGGGACTCACATATATCCAACATCCTCCCCCTTTTCACCCTTCCTCTATTAATAACATTTTATATGTGTATGGTACATTTGTTACAACTGATGTACAAATACTGAAACATAGCTACCAACCATGGCCAATGGTTTATATTATGGTTTACATTTTGGACCACACACTTTTATAAATTTTGATGAACCTTAACCTGACATGTATCCATTATTGCAAGATCATGTGCAAAACCTACTCTCCAGTTCATTGGACTCTTCCAGGACAACTAACAAGGAGGAGATGATGGGCAACCAACACACCAAGGAACCGAGAGAGTCTACAATGGCAAGCAAGAGAGTCTTATCCATCGGCCATATGGGACTGAAACCCCCTCTCAATTAGAGGTGGGGTGGGCATCACCATCCCAGAATCCTCAGGATTGGGGAATGAACTGTGGACTAGAGTGGACTTACTGGTATTCTACCAGTAAGACTTATTGTGATTTTAGCAATGGAAGAACTTATATCATTGATGTGGATTCAGTGGCCACTGGAGGTTCTGAGGGGAAGGAGAGGGAAAACAGGTGTAATATGGGAGCATTTTCAGGAATTGGGAATTGTCCTGAATGACATTGCAATGACAGATACAAGCCATTATATATCTTGCCATAACCTACAGAATTGTGTAGGAGAGAGTGTAAACCACAATTTAAACTATAATCCATGCTTAGTGGCAATGCTCCAAAATGTATTCATCAACTGCAATGAATGCACCACACTAATGAAGGATGTTGTTAATGTGGATAAATGTAGGCAGTGTGGAGAACAGGGCATATGTGAATCCCCTCTATTTTTATGCAACATTTATATAATCTAAATATCTTTCAAAAATTAAAAAAATAAAAAAGAATAAGAAGGGAATAGCACCTTAATGGAGAGAAGGGAGAATGGATAAAAAGCAAAATATCAGGGGAAAAAGAAACCAAATATTACATGGCTCTCTCTAGGACTGGCCAGAGCAAAGTTTCAGGTCCAGGTTTCTGAAATCAGTCTTCTAGTACCTAAGAAGGTAACTGGATCTAAACGCAAGATTTTGTGTACCCAAGACGAAGTAGATTTGAAGTAAGTGTTTATTTTGTGATTTTTTTTTTCAGTGGGGAGGTGAGGATGGAGCATAGTGAAAAGACCCTGAATTTATTTTCTTAAATTTTCCTTCATTTCTATCCTGTCTAATTAAGAGAAATGTAATTTTGTCAGGGTAACTGTAACCATTAAAACTTTTTTATCTTTTTATTTCTGATGCCCAATTTTCAGGAATACATAAAGTATACTATCATGGAATTTACTTGATTTCTTCTTATTACTCAGATATAAAATTTTCTTTTGAGATACTTTATTTGAAATTTCAAGGTTTTTAAATTGATATTTAAGGCACTTTCAGGGTTTCATATTCAGGTCTGACCACTCATATCCTCTCTTAGAGAACTCAGTTGTTTGATTACTCAGAGTTCTCTATCTAATTACAAGCTTGAATGTCTGAAAAACAGAATTTGAAGCATTGCAGCATCTCAAATTGCAATCAGGTCTATGAGTGCTCTTTGTATTGCTAATTTTAAAATTAAAGAGGTGACTCTTTATGCATTAAGCTGTCTGCTAAGTTTGAAGATTGTTTAGTGGCTGTGCTTGAGGAAAATAATGATATAAATGCAGGTGGTGAAGTGTAGAATTAATGTGCCACACTAATGAAGGATGTTTATGTGGGAGGTTATGGAAGGTGTGGGAGCTGGGGAGTATGGGAATCCCTATATTTTTGTGTAACATTTATGTAATCTAAGTATTTTAAAAAAAAATTTTTTAAACTTCAAGTTGAGATAAAAAAAGAACATTTTCAAGGAGTTGCACATGAAGGATTAAAACATAATAAGTTAAGTTTTTGTATTGGGGAAAGCAGCCAAACTTTATTTGTTCAATTTTGCCTGTGTTTAGAGGTGACATTTCCACATAAATTGAATTTACATCATAGACTTGTGACTTGGAAGACATCATTTTACTTTTATCTATTAATTTCATTTCTCTAGATTTTTATAGTGGGTACTGGTAAAGAGAAGCAATAAGTATAAAATAAAAAAGCTAAGATATGCTCAAAACAATGGTCAAGAAATCCTAATGGAGGCACTAAAGTAGTCTATGAAATGAGGAAAGATATACCCCTTCTGCTTATCCAATCATAATTGCCCTTTAACTTTCAAAGGCCCTTTCAAATTTCAGTGTGTCCAACAAAACAAATTTCACTTGGTCCAGTCTCCTAGGCATTGGGATTATCTATTTTCATTTGCAGCGTTCACTATATTTTTCTGGATTTACTCCTGTGGCAAATTAAATAATACATATTCTTAATCTTAATCCATGTTCTCATGAGAGTGAAGCTATTTGAAAATAAGACCTCCCAAAGATTTTATTATTTGTTAAGGTGTAACCAAATTGAACCAGGGTGGTCTTAATCTGTATTCCTGGAGGTTTTATAAAGACAGGAGTTTCTGGAACAGTCTGCCAAGCCAGAAGACATAGAAGCCAGAAGTCAGAAAAAGCCACAGAAGGAGACCAAAGACATTATGAGGTGATGGAGGCAGAGAGGCAAGTCAAGGAACCCCAGGTATTTTGGTGAGCAATCACCAGAATGCTACACTCTAAGAAACAGGATGACCTTGCTCATGCCTTGATTTGGACTTCTGGCTTCTAAAACCAATAAATTCCTGCTGTTTAAGACAGCCTATTGTGTGGTATTTGTCATAGCAGCTCTGTCAACTAAAACAACTCCCCTTCCCAATTAGATAGTAAGTAAGCTTCTGAAGAGCATAGCCTAGGAATCCACACAGTCTTTAATAAATTCATTTAGAACTTGTTAATTAACTAAATGGATGAACAAAGCAATGTGTTCTTGGGAATTTGTAAAAAAGACCCATTTTTGGAGTGGCAGGCCCCAAAGAGCAGGGCATGTCTTTCTCCCAGTAGTCTGCATGCCAAATTGCATGTTTCAAACTTTGATATGTGGCAAGGATTTGCTTTTCCCACCCTATCTACTTTACTTATGCTATCAATTTTTAATAAAGTTTATTGTAAAAGTGTGGAAATGAATATAGTTGATGGTAATACATTATAATGAATATAACTAACACTGCTGATTTATAAATGTGATTGTGGCTAAAAGGGATAGTCTGTGGTTTTAATAAGTCAATTGAAAGGAAGCTAGAGCATAATCTAGGGAATGCATAATGTAGCAATTTCAGTGTTGATGAAGAGTGTGGTTAATAATATAAGAATGTTCTTCTTTTAAAAAGTGTTAAGAATATGGAGATACATAGGAAAATTAAAACTAATGAAACTTATGGAGATAGTTAACAGTAATGTTGTAATATTTTTGAAGCAATAGCAAAGGAGATATTGTATCAATTCTAACAGATGATGGGGGGTATAAGAGGATATGGGATTTTCCTTTTGGAGTAATAGAAATATTCTAAAATTGACTGAGGTGATGACAGCACAATTTTGTGATGAAAATGAGAGCCACTGAGTATACACTTTGCATGGATTGTACATAGCATGAGACTGTATAACACAGTGACTCCAGTTGTGGAAGATGGACTGTGGCTAATAGAACAAATATGAGAATGTTCTTTCATGAAATATAACAAGTATATAATACTAATACAGGGTGTTAATAATGAGGTGGGTTGGGGGAAAATACACCAAATGTAAGAAATGGGCTACAGTTAGTAATAATATTTTGATGACGCTCTTTCATAGTTTGTAACAACTGTTTCACAACAATGTAAAGTGTTGGTGGTGGGGTGATGTATGGGAGCCTTGTATAATGATATACATATCTGTTTTGTAAGTTCACAACTTTTACTATATAATTATAGTTTATGTGTGTTCATATATGGAAGATAAACTTCAATTAAAAAGTTAAAAAAAGAAATAAGGGTTACGGAAGAAAGCAGGATTTTAAATGTAAAATTCAGTACAAACCCTAGAAATTTGTCCTTGTATCATATCTGTTAACTGGATAATTGCAAGGTAAATGTTACTTGGTGATATGTTTATCAAAGATGTCAGTAAAATATTATATTACTCTATGCTAAATACATATTATTTTCAGTACTTCTAATAAAGACCTTGGAACTGATTTTCTTCTCCTAGTAATTATCTAGCTCAAATGCCTAGCAAGTTTTGAAAAATCAGGCACAAAATGGTATACATTCATTTCATATCTACTGAGCCATTGCTATAATAAGATTGGTGCTAAATCATGGAAATACTGAGGTGAAAATGAACACATACTGGCAAAGAACAATTTCAAAACCCCAGAGAAAACAACAGATATGTAAATAAATTTGTGTAATGTAATCTAAGAATCTAAAACTCTATGCAGGGAGAAATGTGTGATCAAGGAAAGGCACTTTACAGTTTACAATATATTTTACCTTCTCTTTCTTATTCGAAACTCACAATAATCCTGTGAGGTAGGTTGACCTCCCAACCCTACTCTGCTCAATTTTACATGGTTTGTTTGATGGAAGGCAGGGATATTGAGAATAAGAGAGTCCTTTTGGCCAAGTTCACAAAGCTAGAAAATTGCAGTGCTAAAACATCAACTGTAGTTGACAGAATTCTAAGATGGTCCCCAAGCTCCCACCCTCTTAGTATATATCTCTTGCATAATCAAAAGGACTGTGAATCTGTTGTAATATCACTCCCATGATTAGGTTGCATTATTTGGCTCAGTGGCACTTAAGATAATAAGATAATCTGGATAGGTCTATCTCAATCATATGAGCTCTTTAAAAGCAGAGGATTTTCTCAGCCTGGTAGCAGAAGAGAAAATCAGAGATTAGAAGCACAGTTAAGATCCAGTGTTCACTTACTGGCTTGAAGATGGAAGGTGCCACATGGCACAGAATGCAGGAGGCCTCTAAGAGCTGAGTTGGCCTTTGCAGACAATCACCAAAAAAGAAATGTGACCCCACTCCTACAGCCTCAAAGAAATTAATTTAGCCAACAAGATGAACTTGGATATGGATTTTTTCACCAGAGTTGCCTCAGGCAGGAATTCAGTCTAGCTGGCACCTTCATTTTAGACTCGTGACAGCCTGAGCAGAGAACCCAGCTGGACTTTTGACCTGAAGAACTATGAGAGAATAAACGTTTTTTTTTTTCCCTAAAAAATGGTGACAGGTTGGCCCAGTAACATACTCTTGAGCTATCAAGATTATTTGATTGTCATGTTTCTCTGGTACATTCATTACCCAGTAAATTCTGAAACCTATACTTTTCTTCATTAATAGCTAAATACTAATGAGTTTTAAGCGTCTAATCTCATATAATCACTTTGATTGTACTAGTTACTCCTGTAGGGGATTTTTGTTTTAAACCCAAGGAAGTGATGCTATATCCTGTTTTTGCCAGTGTTTTTTGAATAGTAAGCAAAGTTCACTGCTCAGCCAAGTACATTAGTCTATCACCTACAAAAAGTAAGATAATTGATTCAGAAGTCTTTCTATATAGTGCCACCCATTTACTTAATTATGAAGAATGCAGAATGCAAGCCATCCTGAAGCGAAGAAGCTTAGAGTAATGCAGAAGAAAATATTTCTGCAATTGCCAATGCTCAGGAACATATTGTCATCCTAACAATGATGTAAGGACAATGACTATTAACCACCGCACTGATAATAGTGCTAAAATATAGAGAAATAAAGAATCTTTGCCTTGAAGCATCTGTAGGGCTATTATTGATGTCTTAGAGTGTTTGGATTAATCAATCATATCTTTATTGAATCCTGGCCTTTGTACTAATATTTAAAATGGCCCCATTTTTGAATGCTTACTATGTATTTATCTCCATGCTTGATGCTTTGTAAGCATTATGTCATTCAATTTATGACATAGATATTATCATCTCC
>JAQZBX010109739.1:0-10436 GCA_029593785.1 Cabassous unicinctus
CCAAGCAGTCCCTTCACCCTGACCCTACAGTCTCTTCCTCTGTCATCACAGAGGGTTGACTGGATGGATGGTTAACTTCTCCCCCAGGACCCCTCCTCTAGTGCCCAAACCTGAATAGCTCCAAGACAGGGAGTGCTGGCCTGTCCCCTGGTGGGTCCTCCCAATAGTGCACATGAGAAAGGAGAAGGGGAGATGGAAATGGCATGAAGAACCTCTCCTGATGGAGCTGGGCTGTCTGTCTTCCAGCAGAGAATGATCTATTATGAAATAAGGAGACAGTTGTATAGGTGTGGGCATCAAAGCAAGGGTAGGGTGTGGGTTGGGGGCAAAGTCAAAGACCCACCTGGTCAGGATATTCCATTGCTTCATCCACCTTCTTCTTTTCTAAGAGGAATGTTTGATACAAAGAGATGAGGTAGATATGACACACTGGCATGTCAGATCAGAGCTGGGTAGGAGGTGGCATCAGGGACATTTTCCTGGAGAAGCAGTTGTGTGACTCCTGTTCTGAGAACAGGAACATCTTGGATGAAAGTGCAAGTGATGAGGGGGCCCCATGTGAGCAAAGACCCTAACACTGGCAGCAACCCCTGTCCTGCTCAGCATACCAACTCAGGCCTCCTCACCATCTGCTCCTTCCCTCTCATCCCAGGAATACCAGGTCCTTTCACATATCCAAGTCCTGCAGTCAAGCTACACCTATGTCTACCTGGTGACTGATGGGTAATTTCATTCCAGATTTGGGCATTGGAGCAGCTCAGCAAGACTGAGAGGTAAGGGCAGGGCAGATCCTCCCTTTTGCCCATGTCCAGAGAGTGGCAGCCAGGGCTTTTGGCCACCATCAGACCTGTGGCCTGGAGACCCGTGGGGCTCTGGGACTTCTCCTTCAGATAAAACTCAGGGTGGGAACCCTGAGGTGCGGCTTCTGGTAGTTTCACAGCAGACATCTGCCCTGTAGCTATCACCTGTCTTGTGAATTGGGCCCCCATCCCTGTCAACCAGCAGCACACTCCAGGCCAAAACCCTCCCAGATTCATTCCTAGTCCAGGGCAGGCAAGTGAAGCTGCCTCAGGTCCCAGTGTCAATTTGGACTAAGACAGGGCTCAGGGAATTGACAGTTTAGTGTCAGGGTCCCTGCTCCACTCCTGACAAGTTCTGTGACTGGGTTGTGTCCTCCATTGTTCTGGGCCTTGTTTTCCCTTGAAGAAAATGAGTGATGCTGAGTTGTCTCTCCAGCAGCTGGTGCCCATGGCTCCTGTGGACTGAGGGAGCACATGGCAGGTATACAAGAGCACAAAGGGCAGTGGGAGTGTTAAGGTGTGGATGGAGTACTGGTGGAGGATTCAGGTGTGCCCCACTTCCTTACAGCCATCAGGAATGGCACCTCCCACTCCAGTGTCCAGCTCCAGTGCAGCTCCAACCTCAGCCATGGGGATGAAGCTTCATCAGTCCCCACAGGCATGGACAACACCTCCAACTATGATCAGGAAATACACTTGACCCTGAGTCCTCTGATGGCCAGGAGAAGGTGTCTGCCCAGAGCTTCTCCCTGAAGCCCCATCCCATGGTTCTCCCTTCCCACCAGTGTTCCCTCCTTCACACCCACAAAAGGGGTGGAGGAGTCCTACTTTGAAAGAGAGCCTCTTGAAGCCCCCTGGAGGCCATCGCTAACCTGGGGTTTTCTCCAGGCTCCAGGGCTTCTCTGGATCTTGCAGTCTCCCAGTTTGGAGAATTGACAACTCTCTTCATGCCTGGAGTTGCCTGGAGTCACCTCAACCTTCAAAAGTACCTCCTCATCTTTGGCCCAGGGCCACACTGTGCATCCCCAGAAGCTTGGGCCCAGGGTTGCTTTATAAAAAGTAGGTGGGTGACTCCTGCATCATCCACATCAGCCTGGACATGGTCAATGATACCAATTTACAAGTGCATCCTGTTGAGCAGGCCATGTGGCAGTTCCCTGGGTCCCCTGGGTCAGGAAGTGGATGAGGAATGATTGTCACGTGCCCTCCCTGCTCTCTTAGAGCTGCCACACTAGTCGGCTTGGAAGGACAGAGATTCAATTAGAACTGGAAGGAGCAAAGACTGTGCATACAAAGGCAGTCAGGAAATTTGGAGAATTGAAGCTTCCATCTTGAGGTCAGACAGCCTGGGTGGATATCACTGGGGCAGCCCCTGAGAGGAAAGAAGGGAGGGGACAGCCTGGAAAGCCCCAAGCACAGCATGTACCTGGACCACATGAGGAGTTTTAAGGAGGCCAGAGATGAAGGTGCAGGAGTCAGGGGGTGAAGTGACATCAGAGATAAGATACTGGCTGGGTCACAGTGGGCTTGTGTGGGGAAGACCAGGAAAGCCAGAGAGGGGTTGATGATGACATCCTGGTGCAGAGAGAAGGGGCTGCCACAAGGTGGTGGCAGGGAGGGGACTGACCCTGGATAGGTCTGCAGATCATACCACCCCAGCCCCACCCACACACATCCTGGCTGAGGTGCCATGTTACACACCTGCCCGGTGCTGCACTTCTCTGGCCACCTGGAGCTAGCGGGGTAGTAACAAAACTGTAACTTGTATGACTCTTCAGCTGAGCCCTGCCTGTGCCCAGGCACTTGGGGTGAGGCAGTGTGGTCTGCCACCTGCCCCAACACAAGGTCAACACATAGTAGGCCCATGGCCTTTCAGCTCCTCCTCTCCCCTAACATGCAGTCTGGGACTAGATGTCTGTGCTTGAAGTTCACTCATATTGTCATCCTGGAGGAGTTTGTTCCTGGGTGCAGATCCCAGGGCCACTGAGATGCCTGTGGTATGCTGGGGTGGTCAGAGAGACCTGTCCAGTTTGTCCACATCCATCTCCCACACTTTCCTTTATGGTGGCCCTGTATCCTTGGGGCCCTTGAAGGCCATAGGGGCTGTGCAGGCTGAGGACCCAAGGAAGAGGGTACAGCCCTCAGGGGAAGTTCTTTGAGACAGAGGGGAAGTTTTTAGAGGAGATGGGGGCTTGAAGTATTGGAGAAGAACCACCTCATTCCATGGAGTTCTTCCAGGGAAGCATAAGATGTCAGTGAGTTCCTTATTCACCCAGCCCCTCCTGGAGGCTTGGAGCCCTGTTCTCAGTGCTGACACAGCTCCAGAGACATTCTGGCTATTGCTATTCAGGAAGCAGTCTCCAGGTCCCAAGGCTTGATGGCCTATCCTCTGATACTTTCCAGCTCACCTGCCAAGATGGGGAGCTGGCCATGATCTGTAGGGTCATGGAGAAGCACCACCTGAAGGAGGACAATTCAGAGAACTACAACCTGGTGCAATTGATTTCAGAGGATTGAAGTAATTCAAGGGACTCATTGGAGAGGGCAGGAGGGTGGGAGTGTCCCCAGCACTACATTCCAGCACCCAGGACTGAGGCCATCTGCCACAGAAAACCTGCCAAAAGGGTGGTGGTCAGCATCTTGCACATAGCCCTGCCTGTCCTGAGGAAAACCTTAGTGCTCACAGTGACTTCCCCTTTTGGGCTCCATCTCCCATAGTTGTACCCTCCCTCAAGGTGAACCAGGCAGCAAGGAACCTAGTTGAAAGCTGTCATTCTTCAGGAGTAAAGAAAAGGCCTTCTCCACTTGGCCACTGGCCATGAGGCCAAGCCCACAGTCTCCTTTCACTGGGTGCCCTCTGGCCAGTATGTGGTGTGTGGTGCATAAATAACTATTCATGACTGCTGTGGGCAAAAATACCAAATATCCATTCAGATATGATATTAAAAACAAAGCAAAGTCAAATCACCTAAATCCCTGTTGGAGCCTCTGGGGAGCCAAATCAGTATTCACAGTAGAGACACAAAGCCAGGCAGTCTGGTGTCTGGGTCCAAGGAACAACTACTTATGACCTCTGTGCCTGTTTCTCATCCCCAATGGGTGAGGAAAACAGTCAATATGAGAGCACATAGTATGTCCCTATGCCTAAAGGGTAACTTTATTTCCTTTTGGTGACCTGATCATGCTCTCTCAAGCATTAACCTTAGTTATCATTCCTGCCTGCTTGGAAGTTTGTTATTAAACCTTCTCATTTCTTCCATCACCATCATAGTGAGATGGCCAGGGTGGGTGGAAACACATTCTAAAGAAAAGAAAAATGAGGCTTAGAGGGGAGAAAGATCTAGAAAAAGAAGCATGCATTCAAAGCAGGAGCAGAATTCCTTACTGCTATAAGGAATTCCAGGCCAGCATTGCCTTATAGCAGGCTCTAAGCCAAAGGAGACACATGGAAAAAAGGATTAGAGAGGAAGTCCTTGCTTGCTGTGAGGTACCCCAATGCATAGAGGATTCCCTTGCTCCCTGCTCAAGAGGCCTGGCCTTAGTTTGCCATTTCCTTGGTTTCAGCAGCCTTGTGCTGAGGAGTGTAAGATTCAGGGGACATCACTGCATTCTGTAAGGCTTATTCCAACTCCAAGATCACCATCAGTGAATGCATCAGGGTATGGGAATGGGGTGGTCAGATGGGAGGGCCCTCTGACAGCTCTAGGCTAAGATTGCCAGTGGTGGAGCTGGGTCATTTTTAAACAAGATTCCTTAGGATCAAAGCTTCTTGAGTCTTTCCTTCAGGCACATGACAGAGAGGTCCTTGGTGGTCCTGGATCTGGATTGTGTGACTCATATATTTGGCTCAGATTGGCCCTCAGGATGGCCAGAAGTGGTGGGGTAGTCTGTGGCCACCAGTATCACAGCTGATCACCCCTCTTCCCATCTCCACCAGAGCTGAAGATCCCTGAAAGTGCCAATGTCTTTTATTCAATGGACTCATCGGCTATCTATCATTTCCTTCTGACCAAGCAGACTTTTCCCATGGGGACCAACATCAATAAAGGAGACCACTCAAACATTCTGTGGAGGAAAAGGAAGGGATTCAAGTTACCAGAGGGCAACTACTATGGGCCCTGGCACCTGCCAAGTTTAGGTTCACCCTTCTTGGTCTAGCTGGTCAGGAGGATGAGTAATCCCAAACCAGACTATGCCACGCCAGGCAAACACTTCTCTCCCAACCAGTCAGCCTTGGCCTACCAGAGATTCCAGTTTCACATCTGAAACTTTTCTATGGTCTGGCATGGCCCTGCACCTAGACAGGCTGTCCTAGGCTCCAGTGGACTACTCATTGCCTTATTGGGCACTGCACTCTCCTCAGGCCAATGGATGCCCTTCCATGATGTTCCCAGGGGTCCCATCCCTGCCTCACCACACTCTAGGCTTTCTAATGTGGACCAAACATTCTATCATTAGAACCTACCAGGAGTGACTGTTTTTCTGCCCAACTCACTCTAGTCCCTCACCCCTAGAGAAGGGGGGACAGGTCATTTCCACTCAGCCAAAGATTCAAGGAGTAAGCAAGGGCCCAGCCAGTCCCCTGCATGTGAAATCTGAAGACCCACATGCCACTGCTTCCTGAAGTTTATGGGACCGCATGAGATGTGGTTTGTGGGATGGCATATTTGAGCGGATGAGAGGATTATTGAATTACTTGTATAAAAAAAAAAAAAATTACCTACCGTGTAGTGGTAAAAACAGCTGAGGTGCCAAGCCCTGGAATGCTTAGGACCTTCATGTAATGAGTTCAACTCTAGTTTTTAGGAGTTGATAAGGAAAGATTTGGGCACTAGGTAGCAGCAAAACAGGAACCCTCACTGCAATTCTTTGACAGTTTTACAGTATGATGGGAGGAGCTGCACGGCAGGAGAAGACATTCAAGAGTTAGGGACCCAAGGAGCCCCAAGAGGGCAATTAGGACCAAGGGAGAACACCCAAACTCCTGAGGAAGAGATCTAGGCAATGACACAGACTCAGCTCAATGAGGAACCTCTGGGCAGGAAAACTAGAAGCTGCCAAAGTGGCTTGGAGCTTTACAAAGGCAGATTTAAATCTTATCAATGGCCAGGTACAGTGTGTGTAAACTAAGTAATATCTAATTGGCTAACAATTGATGGTTTGGGATATTTTAAAAATAAATTTTAAGTGTTACAATTTACATTTAGGCCCACAGGTTTTCATAAAGAACAATCCTGCTGTAAAGAAGTAAACAACACAGTTGACATGATACTTCCAATAGAAAATTCCAAAGAACACACAAGAAAACTATTAGAACTAGTTAACAAATTCAGCAAAGTTACAGGCTACAAGATAAATATACAAAAATCAGCTGTGACTTTATACTCCAACAATGAAAAGTCCATAAAGGAATTTTTAAGAAAAATTCCAGAATAGCTCATAGAAGAAAAAATAGCTAGGAATAAATTTACCCAAGGAGGTGAAGGATTTGTACCCTTAAAACTATAAAACACTTGTATTAGGGTTCTCTCGGGAAACAGAATCAACAGGAGATATCTGTCAATAATATGAGATTTTAAAAGAGTCTCTCACGCAACTGTGGGGATGCACAAGTCCAGGCTCCACAGGCAGGCTGCAAACCAGTGGCTCTGATGAAAGTCTGACGAAGGGTCGTTGATGAGTTTCTGGGAGAAGTTGCCTGTTCAGCGAGGAGCTGGGAAATTCTCTCTGAATGTTGAAATCACTCCCCCTTTTAAGTCATTCAACTGATGGGATAAAAGCGCCACCCATTGATGATGCAATCTCCCTGATTGATGCAGATGTAATCAGCCATCCACGCAGTAAACTCACTGGAGATTGAAGTCCATAAATGCTCTTGTATTACAATTAGCCCACTGCTTGCTGGAACAAACACCTGGACACAATTACCTGGCCGAGTTGACACATTAGCCCAACCATTACAACACTGCTCAAGGAAATTAAAGAGAACCCCGGTAAATGACAAGACATTGCTTGTTCATTGATAAGAGCATTTAATATTAAGATGTCAATACTACATAAAGCAATCAATGCAATACTTACGAACATCCCTGCAGACTTTTCTGAAGCAATGAAAAAGCTGACCCTTACATTCATATGGAATTGCAACAAACCCTCAGTAGTCAAATAATTATTACAAAAGAAAAGCAGAGTTGGAGGTATCACATTTTCTGATTTCAAAACTTACTACAAAGTGACAGTAAACAAACAGCACAATACTCACATAAAGATAGACATACAGACCAATAAAATACAATTGAGTTCAGATATGTAAGGCACATATCTATGCCCAAATGCTTTTTGACAAGGATGCCAAGTACATTAACTGAGGAAGAAGGTCTTTTTAAAATGGTGCTGGGAAAACAGGATATCCACTTGTAAAAGATTAAAAGACATATTGATTCAATGGAATCATATTGAGAGTTCAGAAATACACCCTCACCTCTATGGTCAATTGATTTCTGACAAGGCTACCAAGTCCACTCAGCTGGGACAGAGCAGTCTTTACAACAAATGGTGGTGGGAGAACTGGATATCCATATCCAAAAGAATGAGAGAGGACTCTATCTCATACCTTATATGAAAATAAACTCAAAAGGGATCAAAGACCTAAATAAAAAAAGCCAGGATCATAAAACTCCTAGAAGAAAATGGAGGAAAGAATTTTCAGGAACTCGTTGTAGGATGTGGTTTCTTAAACCTTACACCCAAAGCACAAGCAATGAAAGAATAAATAGATAAATGGGACCTCTTCAAAATTCAATGTTTGTGTTTCAAAGGGCATTGCCAGGAATGTGAAGGGTAGCCCACTCAGTGGAAGGAAATATTTGAAAACCACATATTGGATAAGGGTGTCATACCCATCATATATAAAGATATCCTACAATTCAAAGATAAGAAAAAAAACCCAATTTAAAAATGGGCAAATGTCTTCAATAGACATTTTCAAAAAGATGAAATACAGGAGGACTTCTGTGAAGATGGTGGGCTAGAAAGACATGAGACTCTCTTCTCTCCCAGAACAATAGCTAGAGGAGAAGCAGAAAGGGCCTGGAAAAAAAAATCTAGGTTTTAGGATACCAGGGGAAGCCTGGACACCACCCAGAAGAGAGAGGGACAAAAGAAAGAGTCACAATGGCAAAACTGTTAGTTAAAATTTGCTGCTGCTACTACCTGCACCCTCCCACATAATAAAGACACTTTGAATTCTCAGTTCTTGGGCCATTACTACAAAGGAGGCCCCCGGGACCCACCTTCCCAGGAAAGGGGAGAGAGAGGGACACAGCAAAAGGCTGACTCAGCTATTGACCAACAAATTTGGTCTGCTGTGTCCAGGAGCCCTTCCTGGCTGGGTGGGGCCATGAAACTGTTTGCCTTGGGAGCTCACTCAAGACTAAAGAGATCCTTGACTAAGGAGATCTGGCCCTCTCAATTTCCCCCTCTACTAACTGGGATTGATTGTTGAAGATGCAAAGGGGAATTGAGTTATTTCTTACGCAAGAAAAGGGAGGAAGCTGCCAGCAGAGGTTTGAGAAATGTCTCTGAGAAAGTTTGGATTGCAGAGCTCTTAGCCTTCAGGCAGTAGGCCATATCACATTGATCCAGTCTATTTTGCAACAAACACACTCATCAGCACCAGGAGCCAAAGACTGCTCACAGCACAGCTTACTACAGCCCATCATGCTCTTTGGACTGGGCTCCACAGAGACCTAATGGGAGAGACTGTGGACTAGCAATTCCTGCATTAAGGTCTTGTGGCTTCCCCTCTACCCACAATATCAGCCGAAGGGATGGAACCCCAAAAATAATCATTTTTGAGCCTGAATTCAAGGAGAGCTCTGTGCACATAAGTCATCTCCCACAGGTAGGAGACCAGGAATATTTTCCGTATAGGGGGCCCCAGCTTCTTGCTCTAGCAACAGCTGAGACCAACAGGGAGCCAATGGAAATTTTTTCAAGGTCATATTCAGATATGTGTATGTCAGGTTTGCCAGAAGGAACTTCAATGAACCTCAGAGCGAATATCTAAGGGAGATACTTAATCCTCAGAAACCAAGGTACACTCACTAAACTTTTGATGGAGGATGAAATTCATGAGCACCATGGAGACCAAAGAGACGATATGGGATATCAGCAGTTGCTGAATGCCAACAGCCATGATTCGTCCCTGAACAACCAATACATGTTGTTGTAATGTGTGTCATGCCAGGCTGGAGGATATTGTTCAGGGAACGGTGGAGATATACAGATGCCATAGCAGGTTCTCAGTGGGTATCCACCGAGGAGGATCCCAGCACCTTCATATACTCAAAACCATTATCACCAAAATCACAAAGGAGCTTCTGCTTTAGCAGGCTTCCACAAGACATGAGAGAGTCAATATAATGGCCCCTAGCACTCACCAGCAGGTCTGGAGAATGGCAGGGCAAGGGATCAGGGCCCCAGGGGAAATAGAGCAGTGCACTCTCTGGAATTCCACCCAGGTGGTGTGCAGAGTGGCCACATGGCAGTGAGGGCTTGTGGGCCCATCTTCTATTCTCCCAGTCAGTTCCTAGGAGCTCTTTAAAGCCGTAGCTCCTTTCTTAGTTCAGGAGCAATAGTTTTAAAGGCCCTGGAGTTCCCAGATATCCTTTTTAATTGTACCCAGTGGACACCCTGGAATGTCACATGCACAGTAGCCTGTAACACTTGGTCAGGCCCCACTCACAGTCAAGTGCATTGAGCACCTCCCACATCTCCCACATCATCTCTTGGGGCTCCAAGGAGCTCATGATTTTCATACTCCTGTTCAAGTTCCTTGAGTGTAACAGGGCCTCCTGGAGATCCTGAAAATCTCTGCTTGGTATTTCTTCTCCTCTTTGTCTTGCTTCCTGCTGGCACAGAGCAAGCATGCATTAATGCAGCTAAATGTAATGAATTGCTTCATGGCCACTTGCTGATCCTGGATGTTTTAAAAAATTGGAGGCTGGCCTCACCCCACTAGGGAAAATTCTACTGCTTGCTGATCACTTGCTGTTGCCCCATGTGGATGGAGTTTCTCTTGGAAACAGCTTGGGAGAATTGGTTCCATCAAGGTCTCCATTCCCAATGCAGCCTACATATGCAGATGGTGAGGTAAAGTTCCAACCTGGGAGCTTGTGCTGGCCTGGTGTCCCTCCCAGTGACTCTCATTCAGGTACAGCCCTGAAGTCTTGCTGGGCTGCACCAAGGCCATTGGGAAGTTGCTGGTGCAGGTGAGACAGGGCCTAGGACTATGTGGCTGAAGCAGAAGTCCTGTAGGATCCTGTAGGATCCTGGCTCTGGATCCTACCTGGATCTGGTGCACTTTGGTTTTCTCTGCCCTTCTGCATGAAGACCTGGCTAAGGCTGCTCTTCTTCAGAAGAGGAGTATTGCATGGTTGACTGGTGCTGGTGGAGAGGTTGTGCCTGGAAGGGTCAGGTATGGGCTTCTCCCTCTCCTGGCCTGGCAATGTCTTTTGGCTCATTCACTCAATGCTCAGTCTGACAAGATTTTCTTTGAAACCAGGTGCCAAGCAGCTTCTCTGACTCTTTGAACAACCTTTCATGCTTTCACATACCATTGCTTTCTTTTTTCCC
>JAQZBX010109740.1:0-10440 GCA_029593785.1 Cabassous unicinctus
TTGCACTGGGGAGATAGGTTAACATATATTCCCAGTTAAGGCCAATTGGGCTTCTGATGGCTGGAAGGCTGCTTCTCCCCACCCCCCTTTCCCTTAGGTCGGTTGGGCATCTGACACTTGCCTGATTCCTCTCCTTAGCTCCCCTCTCACCTGGGTTGTTGGGTGCCTGTCAGCCCACCCCTTCACTAACCCAGTTTTCCTTTCTCTCAGGGTGTGTGTGTGTGAGACAGCCCATCTGATCAGCTCCCCCCTTCCCTCTCCCTGAAACCCTTTCAGCACTGGCTGGGGTGTCTCTTTTTTCCAGAACCAGCTAAGATTTTGTCTGCCTACCCTATCTTCCCTTCCCCTACTACTTCCTCTCCCCAAGTTGTCTGGTTTCTGGTCCCCACACCTGTTTGCCCCACAGTTCCCCCACCTCGAGGGCTTGCTGGGCACTAGGACACACCCTTGGTCTCCTTGTGGCTTTCCTCACTCCTGGAATCAGCTGAGCATTGGTCTTTCGGCCAAATCACTTTCCCAACTTCCCTCTCCCCCTGAGCAGGCTGGGTGCTGGCTAGGCTGCCCTATCTCCCACAGCTTCCCTCTCTCCGGGCCAAGTCGGTACTCCATCTCTAGCTGCCCTCATCAATTGCCCCCATGGTCCTGTGGCTTCCCTTCTGTCAGGCAATCCTGCCTACGTTCCTGCATTTTCTGGAGGATAAGTGCACCCTGCCATTCCCTACTCAATCATCTTGGATCCTCTGATTAAACTTCTGACACAGAGGTACTCTCTGGCTTTGCACTGAAAGAGCAATCTCATTCAGATATGAACTGGGTCCATTTTTATGCATTCGAAGCCTTTGCTTTTCAGTATTTTTTTCTGGGATAAACAGGCAACTACAAAGTTGTATGTTTACCTCAGTAAAATCTTATTTACTTAATATTAGTGGCTTACTTTTTTAAACGATTTATTTATTTACCTTATTATTATTATTCTTTATGTTTATCTTCCCTCCTCCAGATGGTTTTCTTGTCTGTCTGCTCATTATTTGCTAACTTCCAAGCACTCAGGTACAGGCAAGGAGGACACACTGATGGCTTCTATGGAGCTCCCTGTCCATTATCTCCTGGAGATGGGAAAACTGACCTTTATCCAAGTTCACCCAGCTAGCTTCAGTCAATGGTTCCACAAAACATCATTAGAGAAATCTGTAGTGATTTATAAAACAAGATGAGTAAATTAGATACTCTCAAGGTGAGGGATACACTCATCAAATGGATTCAGTGGCTTAAGCACTTGGGCTTTATTTGAAAGGCATTTGACATAGGGTGATTTCATTGGTTTGGCATGTGAAGCAAGCTGGCTCTTTTTGAAACTATCTGGGGTCTTGTTTTACTAGAATACAGTCCAACCTAGCTGTAGCAGTTTGATATGATTGATGAATTCCAAAAAGAAATATTGGATTATGTTTGTAAACTGGTCTTTTCCTCTGGGTGTATTAGAGTGTATTGGATTCAGAGGTTTTACTTTTACTTGATTAAATAATGATTAAGGTTTTGCTTGGGTCCCTGCCTCCTTGGTGGGTGGGGGCTCACAGAGAAAACAACATGGCAGAAGAGAAAGTGGGAGTTTTTGAGCTGGAGCCCTGGGAAGTAAGCACACAGAGGAGCTTGGTTGTGAGGAAAGAGAAAAGGCCCCGGGAAGAGAAACAAGCCGTTCACCTGGTAGTCTACAGCTGGCCTTGTGGAGATAACAGAGAAGCTGAGCCCCGAGAGAAGCAAGCCCCAGGAAGAGAGGAATCCAGGAAGCCTGAACTCTAGCAGATATTGGCAGCCATCTTGCTCCAACACGTGGCAAAAGACTTTGGTGAGGGAAGTAACTTATGGTTTATGGCCTGGTAACTGTAAGTGTCTACCCCAAATAAATATCCTTTATAAAAGCTAACAGATTTCTGGTATTTTGCATCAGCACCCCTTTGACTGACTAATACACTAGCTATTGCTAAAAGGATTTAAGCTCAAAAGGTTTGTTTTAAGTTGTGGTTTCTGTAGTTTTTCTGTTTTGCAAGTTATGATTTCTTTACAGATGCTCTGTATGTTTAATGTTCCCATTCTTCAGTCCTCCCTTTTGGTTATACTTAATTCAAGACTATAGGAAAGACCACATTTTCACGATGGAGATCCTTTTATATCGATACTGCTGGTCGAGGTATCTGTGGCCAAGCTGGAGGCCATTTGAATCTCACAGAGCTTTGCAATGATCTGTTACTTCTGTTGAAGAGCATTTGTTGGATTATTTGGTGAGACAATGGCTGAGTAACAGCATTTTAGACCTGGTAGTTCATTTTTAAACTGTAAAACATGCAAAACTGATAGGGATTGTGATCAGAGTATGTAGCCAAGAGCCAAGCATACCCAAATTAAACCAGGGGAATATATCCTATCCTTGATCTGTAGAACCTGTAGAAGCAGACATAGAGATGTCAGCCAAAATTACCTAATTTTGTGTGCTTTTCAGATTTCTGAAGGATCTTAAAGATCCTGGAACATTCTGTGGAGATTAAGGACAATGTTCATCTCAAAAAATGGATGAGTTCCACCTTGAGGAGCATATTTGACTTGGGCTGCTCTGCTTTGTGTGACTGTTGACCTCATGAAATCTCCAGTGAGATTAGTAGCCCAAGTGGCATTGACTAGTCTTCCTGCAGTTCTCTGAATCATAACATGTAGAATTTCCCCACCTTAAAGTTTAAAATGAGAAGCTATGAGGAAAGAAAAAACAGTCCAGAATACCCCTTCAATAGTTAAGGCCTAAGTGATTAAATCACCATCTCATGCCCTATACAAAAATCAACTCAAGATGGATCAGAGATCTAAATGTAATTGCCAAGACCATAAAGCTCCTTGAAGATAATGTAGATTTCATCTATGAAATCTTTTTTTATTTTTAATTGACTTTATTTTTTCTTTTTGGTATACAGTTCTGAGTTTCCCCCTCCCCCACCCCACTTGCTGTCTGTGTCCATTCACTGGGTGATCTTCTGTATTTGTTTCTTGCCTTCTCTTCTCAGTTTTCTTTTGCAAGTCATAACTTCGCATGGGCTGGGCTTGCCTGCATGCTCTTTTTTTTTTTTTTTTTTTAAGTTTTACCAGGAGGTCCTGGGGATCGAACCCGGGTCCTTCCATATGGTAGATATGCCATCTACCATCTATGCTTCTCCATTTATGCCCAACCATTTGAGCCACATCTGCTTCTCCATCTATGAAATCTTGTAGTAAGAAATAGATTCATAAACTTTATACCCAAAGCGTGAGCAATGAAAAGAAAAAAGAGATATACGGGACCTCCTCAAAATTAAAAACTTTTGCACTTCAAAGGAGTTTGTCAAGGAAGTGAAAAGGCAGCCTACTCAATGGGAGAAAATATTTGGGAACTACTTAGTCAATAAGGGTCTAATATCTAGCATATATAAAGAAATCCTGTATCTCAAAAATAAAAAGACAACCCATTTAAAAATGGGCAAGAGATTTGAATAGACACCTTTCCAAAGAGGAAATACAAATGACTACATAACACATGAAAAGATGCTCAAGATCACTAGTATTAGGGAAATGTAAATCAAAACTAAAATGAGATATCGTCTTATACTTATTAGACTGGTGGCTATTAAAAAACAGAAAACTACAAGTATTGATGAAGCTGTGGAGGAAAGGGAAAACCCATTCACTGTTGGTGGGAATATAGAATGGTGCAGACATTGTGGAGGACAGTTTGGCAGTTCCTCAGGAAGCTAACTATAGAACTGCCATATGATCCAGCAATCCCACTGCTGGGTATATACCCAGAGGAATTGAAAGTAGGGACATGAACAGTTATATGCATTCCAATATTCATAGCAGCATTATTCTCTATTGCCAAAAGTTGAAAGCAACCCAAGTGTCCACCAACAGATGAATGGTTAAGCAAAATATGCTATATACATACAATGGAATATTAATCAGCTGTAAGAAGGAATGAAGTATTGACACATGTCACAACATGGATGAATCTTGAAGACCTTATGTTGAGTGAAGTAAGCCAGTCACTAAAGGACAAATATTGCCTGACCTCACTGATATGACCAAAACAAATTGATCAGACTCACAGAGCTAGAGTCTGAAAGATAGGTTATCAGTGGTGTGGGTATATGTGGGAAAGGGTGCACCTGGGGCAAGCTTCTATGGAATATGAATGTGTTCGTCTTGCCAGAGAGTGTTATCTCAGTGGGTGGAGGCCCACAGAATGAACAAGAAAATATTAAACTCCCATCCTGGGGAGTCCTGCTACATTCTCAAATAGAGGGGCAAGAATCTGTAGAATACATGGGACTGCCTAACAAAGGAGGACAGACCAATATGCCAGGCCCTTGATATTGATGGTTGTACTTACAAACCTTGTTATTTTGAAATCAAAACTTAGCCTAGTAATATATATTGCCTAAGAGTTACCTCCTGAAAACCTTCTTGTTGCTCAAATGTGGCCTCTCTCTAACCCAAGCCCTCAATATTAATGCATGTAACTATGAAACTTATTCTTTAAAACCTGAAACTTTGTGGTTACCATAGGTTCTGAAGGAAGGGGGGGAAGAATAGGTGGAATATAGGGCATTTACAGATACAGGCCATTATGCATATTGTCAAAACCTATAAAAGTGTATGGTGCAAAATGTAAACCATAATGTAAACCTTTGACCATGGTTAGCAATAGTGCTTCAATATTTGTTCAACCTCATTTTTTTTGACTGTGCAGTTGAACTTTCTATTTTAATAAAATCAAAATATGCACAGCACATGCAGTGTCATTTTTGGAGAGTTTTAATTGATACAGAACTCTTGGCTGACAGTTTTTCTCTTTCAGTACCTTAAATATATCACACCACTTTCTTCTTGCCTCCATGGTTTCTGATGAGAGCTCAGAACCTCTGATGAGTTTCCATTGTATGTGATGTTTTGCTTTTTTCTTGCTGCTTTCAGAAACCTCTCTTTATCTCTGATATTTGTCATTCTGAATAGTAGGTGTCTTGGAGTAGGTATATTTGGATTTATTCTGTTTGGGGTGCATTGTCCTTCTTGGATATTGATATTTATGTCTTTCATAAGGGTTGGGAAGTTTTCGGTCATTATTTCCTCAAATAGCCTTTCTGCCCCTTTTCAGTTTGCTTCTCCTTTTGGGACACCAATATTGCAAACGTTTGTGCATTTTGCAGTGTCATTCAATTCCCCAAGGCCCTATTTCATTTTTCCATTATTTTCTCTTTCTGTTGTCCTGTCTTCCAGTTCATATGTTCTGTCCTCAATATCACTAATTCTGCCTTTGATCAATTGAAATGTGTTCTTATGTGCCTCTAATGTATTTTTAATGTCATCCATCATGACTTTCATTCCCATAAGCACTGCTACTTTTCTTTGCAGGCTTTCAAATTGTTCTTTATGCCTACTCATTGTGTTCTTAATATACTTTATCTCTTTAAGTATGTTTTCCTTCAATTCTTTGAACTGATTTAGGAGATTTGTGGCATTTTCATTGATCAGCTGTCTCAAATCCTGAATCTCATCAGGATATTTGGTTTGTTCCTTTGGCTGGGCCATTTCTTCCTGTTCCCTAGTATGGCTTGTAATTTTTTGCTGATGTCTAGGCATCTGAATATGTTGGTGAATTTTCTCTGATAGTCAATTTCTCATTCTTTGCTTACTGTTATTTTCATGGCTCTTCTTTGATATTTGGTTCAACTCATTCTGAGTCTTTAAAATTGCCCAGCTTAAGTTCTGAAAAGTGGGCCAGGGACTCACTAAGGAGGCATAGATTTTCTCCCAGGATTTCAGGTTAAGAGAGACCTAAAAGTGGTTTTTCTCTCACAATTTACTTGCAAGCCAGCAAATGGTGCTTGTTGGCAAACCTTTCTGTGGAGGGGTTTCTTTCAGCCTCTGCTTGCTGGTGTTTCTGATCTGTGAAGAGCTGAGATTCAAAGTGTGCACTGATGGCCAAATTCACTAAAGAGAAACCACTCTCTGCCCACCTCCCACACTCCCTCTTCCCAGGGAGAAAAATGTCTGTTTCCCACTCATGCAGCTGCAGTGGGCCACAAGTTTTATCCCAAATGTGCACTTTGAGGCTTTAGGATGGGTGCCCTTCCTCATTGCCATTGGGGTTAGTAACCCACTGTTATCATTTCGTGTTCTTCCTCTCTCTTTCCCTCACCTTCCAGGGAGTTGCACAAAACTGTTCTGGTCTGCTGACACCCAAGTCAGGTCTTTTGGACATCTTTTTTTTTTCTTAACAAATCAATTTTATTGATACATATTAATAAAGCATAAATCCATCCAAAGTGTTCAGTCAATGGCATTTGGTATAAACATATAGTTGCACATTCATCACTTAATTTTTAGAGCATTTTTATTATTCCAATAATAATAATAATAATAAACAAAAAACAAACAAAAAACTCATCACCTCTCAATCTCTCTATGCTTCCCCTGCCATACATAGCTGCTATTCTGTTTCCATCTCTCTGGTATATTTATATTTTGTAAAAACAGTCTTATATATGCAATATAATCCATATTCATAAATAAATGAGGTTTCACTACAGTATACAGTCCCATGTTACGTTTTCTAGCTTTCCTTATAGTAATATACATGACCTTAGATTTTCCCTGTCAGTCACTGTCATAACCATATAATAGCTCTTCTAGTTACAAACACTACAATGTACTTTCACCATTTCCATTCATTTTCAAAGATTTATAAACAACCTTTTTTTACCAGTTCTGCACAAGTTAACCCTCAGCTTTCCATTCTTTAACCTCATTCTATTTTCTGGTGACCTATATTCTAATTACTAACTCCATGAGTTTACACAATATATGTGGTTCATAATAGCACAATCATACAGTATTTGTCCTTTTATGTCTGGTTTGCTTCACTCAACATAATGTCCTCCAGGTTCATCCATGGTGTCATATGCTTCACAACTTTATTTCTTCTTACAGCTGCATAATATTCCATCATGTGTATACACCACAATTTGTTTATCTATTCATTGCTTGATGGACACCTGGGTTGTTTCTAACTTTTGGCAACTGTGAATAACGCTGCTATGAATATCAGTGTGCAGATGGTTGTTCATGTCTCTGATCTCAGTTCTTCTGGGTATATACCTAGTAATGGTATTGCCAGGTCACATGGCATGTTGATATTCAACTTTCTTTGGAACTGCGAAACAGTCCTCCACATTGGCTGTACAATTCTACATTCCCACCAAGAGTGAATAAGCATTCCTATCTCTCCACATCCTCTCCAACTCTTATAGTTTTCTGAACTTTTAATAGTGGCCATTCTAATAGGTGTGGAATTTGTAGCTCTATCTTTACAGTAAAAAATAATTGAAAGACTTCAAATCAGATATCTAACCTCAAAACTGAAAGAACTAGAAAAAGAAGAGCAAACTAAATCGAAAATGAGTCCAATGAAAGAAATAACAAAATTAAGAGCAGAGATCAATGAAATAGAAAACAACAACAAATAGAATCAACAAAACCAAAAGTTGGTTCTTTGAAAAGATCAATAAAATTGATAAACCTTTTTTCTTTTCTTTTTTTATACTGTTGGTAAAAATAAAAAAATTCACAATACATACCAATATTTGTAAAATGATATATAAATACATATGCATGTATGTGCATTTGCTTACATAAATGTTATTTTATATATATATATATATATATATATATTTTTTTTTTAAAGGTGCTTAGATTACCTAATTATTACTCAGAAATTACAGGGATTCCCATGTTCCCCACCTCCCACACCTCCCACAACATCCCACACCAACATACTTCATCAGTGTGGCACATCACCCGCAATGGATATACACATCCTGGGGCCTTGCCACCAAGCATAGACCACATTTCACATCATAGACCACCCTCTCTCCCACACAGTTCTGTGTGGTATATGCTGAAGCAAAATGGCCTACATCTGTTGCCGCAACGCCACTCATGACAACCCCCAAGTCCCGAAAAAGCCCCTGTATTTCAACTGCCCCTCCCTGCCCCGAAAATGTCCAGTGGCCAACGTCTCCACCTCACTGTTACAATTTCTTCCACTGCTTGAATCACAATATACGACAGAACACCACCAAGTCCATTCTAGTCCATAGCTCTTCCCCCAATCCTGGGGAGTTTGGAATGGTGATGTCCACTCCACCTCCAAGTGAAAGAGGGTTTATATCCCATGGATACGGTGGATGGGATTATCCTGCCTGCAGCTGCAGGCCCTCTCCATTCCCTGGGATGGCCATTGCCCATAGTCATCTCCTCACCAGGTGACTTGGATGAGTCCATTGAGCTGTAGGGTAGGAGTTGCAACTGCACTGAGACTGCAGGCCCAGCTGGCACATAGGTAGGCCAGAGGCTCCAGTCTCTGGAAGTACACCTAAAAACTCCAGCATCACATATAGGTTTGAATAGAGGGAACAGATAGACCATGTGCAGGGAGGACTTATTTGAGTCTGACTCTGTCACTCCCAGGAGCACAGATTCCAAAGAGGAGTCCACTAATAAGGCATCAATCTCTGGGGCTATCCCCACTTACATAGGACCTGGGTGTCTCCACAGCCCTCAGGAGCCCCTCTGTGTGGGGTGATATCCACTTTGGTGTTCTATGAGATCCTACTGAGGTGTGCGTAAGCATTACCTCTGGGATGACCTCCCAACTCTCTTTGAAGTCTCTTAGCCACATGAACTCATTTCTCTTTACTCTTTCCCCCTTTTATTCAAGGTCTTTTTCCAATCGTGTTGCCAGTTGGCACTCGGTATTAATCCCTTGTTGCCAGGGAGGCTCATCCCCAGGAGTCATGTCCCAAGTTGGGGGGAAGATAATGCATTCAAATGCTGAGTTTGGCTTAGAGAGAGGCCACATTTGAGCAACAAGGAGGCTCTCAGATGGCAACCCTTAGGCACCCCATAACAATAGGCTAAGTTTCAATTACAAGAGCAAAGACTCATAAGGCTAGTCCTCAATAACAAGAACCCATCAGTAGGCCATCCTCCTTTGCCAGACACTGCCTCTGCACTCAGGGGACTGTTGCTGCTCCCTTGGAGAATGTGGCAGAGTTCTCCAGGCTGGGAATTCAGATTCCT
Source organism: Cabassous unicinctus (assembly GCA_029593785.1). NCBI lineage: Eukaryota > Metazoa > Chordata > Mammalia > Cingulata > Chlamyphoridae > Cabassous > Cabassous unicinctus. The sequence goes on from JAQZBX010109740.1 coordinate 9,160, forward strand.
TCATTTATTGAGTGATTGTCTACCCACTGTGACCATGCCCCATCCCTTGATCATTTGAACAATTTTATATGTCTTTCATGTATATTCAGATGAACTTACACCCATGAATCCCCCATCCCAGACACCCCCCACCAATGAACTTCTGCAGCCCCCATTGTAACCCTTCTGTGATGCAAACCTTGCCCGAACATGAAGCCCATGTAATAATGAAATACAATTAATAGGAAAAAGAAATAATAATGATAAGCTTAAATGCAAGAGATAAGTACAAGGAAGCTGAGAAGAAAAAAAAAAGAAACTAAACTAAAAATAAAATATAATTAGCGGATTGGGACATTCAAAAAAATGGAAAAAAAAAACAAAAAAATCTTTTTTTAAAAAAATTATTCTTTTTCCCTTTTGTCACTGCATTATCGGATGTCCAGTGTACCATGACACCTTCCCCCTCTCATTCCCCAGTGTCCTCCAAATTTTCACTTAATTTTCAAAGAAGTTTTAGGTCACAGCAGAGTCACACACGGAATACTAAAGACTTCCACATACCCAACCTCCCTCCCCCTTCCCCACCCCATATTAAAACCTTTTTTTTTAAATGGATGTTAGCATTGTTATAACTGTTATACAGATAGTAAAGTATAGCAACTAAACATTGTTGATGGTTTACAGTATAGTTTACAATTTAGACTGTACTGTTTAATAATTTTTTATGATATTTACCATGTCCTCTGTCCATTACTGTAAGGTAATGAAAAACATTTCCCGTGACCACTAAATACCCCATTTGATCTTAACTGTTCCTTCCACCCCATCCCCCTGTGGCATATGACACTCCGCAGTCTTGACTCATGGAATGACAAGACTCATAGTTACATGCCCTGGGTATTCCAACCTGCCCTTCCTAATCTACCCACCTGTCAACACTGCACCACCAAACCCAGTAATATCACTACCCATCTGTCCTATCCTTCAATATGCAACTATACTCTATCCCTTTACCATAGATTATGTCCATATGCGTGATGGCTCACAGCCTACTCTTCTCTTTCTCTCCCTTGTTAACCTATCTTTAAGACAATGGTTCTGAGAGAATGCTCTCTTTCCTCAGTTCAAATCAGTGAGGTCATATACTGTTCATCCTTCAATGCCTGGCTTGCTTCACTCAACATAAGGTCTTCAAGATTCATCCACGTTATTCCGTATGTTAGCACTTTATTCCTTCTTACAGCTGAGTAATATTCCATTGTATGTATGTACCACATTTTGCTTATCCATTCATCTGTT
>JAQZBX010109741.1:0-10435 GCA_029593785.1 Cabassous unicinctus
AAAGATCTAACTGAAAAACTGGATTGAAACTAGGAAAAGAACAGCAAGCCAATCACAAAGCAATCAGAAGGAAAGAAATAATAAAGATTAGAGCAGAAATAAATGAAATTGAGAACAAAAGAATAGAGAAAATCAACAAAACGAAAAGCTGGTTATTTGAGAAGATCAATAAAATTGACAAACCCCTAGCTAGACTAACAAATAAGAAGAGAGAAGATGCAAATAAATACAGTCAGATATGAAAGAGGGGAAGTTATGGCTGACCCCACAGAAATAAAAAGGATAAGAGGATATTATGAGAAACTGTATGCCAGCAAACTAGACAACCTACACGAAATGTACAAATTCCTAGAAATGCACAACCTACACTAACACTACAGGAAATACAAAAACTTAACAAACCAATCACATTTAAAGAGATTGAAATCATCATCAAAAATCTCACAACAAAGAAAAAACCCAGGACCAGACGGTTTCACAAGTGAATTCTACCAAGCACTTCAAAAAGAATTACCACCAATCCTGTTTAAACTCTTCCAAAAAATTGAAGAGGAGGGAAAATTACCCAACACATTTTACAAAGCCAACGTCACCCCAATGCTAAAGCCATATAAAGACACTAAAAGACACTACCAGAAAAGAAAATTACAGACCATCCTCTCTGTGAACACAGATGAAAAAATTCTCAACAAAATACTTGCAAATCGGTATGCAAGGCTGGTTCAACATATGAAAACCAATCAATTAATACACCATACATTAACAAATTGAAGGAAAAAAAAAACACACGATAATCTCAATCAATGCAGAAAAGGCATTTAACAAAATCCAGCATCCTTTCTTGATAAAAACTCTTTGAAAGAGAGGAATAGAAGGAAAATTCCTCAATATGATAAAAGGCATATATGAAAACCCCACAGCCAATAACGTACTCCATGAGGAAATGTTGAAAGCTTTCCCTCTACAATCGGGAACAAGACAAGGTTGCGCACTGTCACCATTTTTCATCAACACTGTATTAAGAGTTCTATCAAGAATAATTAGAATGCGAATATTCTCGCTGTCCTGATTTTGTGATAATCAGGGTAGGCTAAACATTCGCTATATTTGAAACCATGCATGTGTCCCCAGACTTAGTTTTCCTCCCTAGATCTGGTTTTTAGAATGCTGGTGATAAACTAAGCCTGATTTATTATAGGACTATCCTGTATGGGAAAAGACTATATAACTCTAGGTATCTTTGGTCAACCTTAAGAGATATAGCCAGGAGATGTGGCTCAATTGGTTGGGTGTCCATCTCCCATATAGAGGGGCCTGGGTTTGATCCCCGGGACCTCCCAGTAAAAATTTTTAAAAGAAAAATATAGAAGGTGCGCGGGCCACCAGGCCCCGTGCGTGGGTGCGCCATCAGGCCCCACAGACAGGTGAGCCCCCCAGGCCCCGCACGAGGGTAAGCCACCAGGCCACGTGCGCAGGTGAGCTGCCGGGCCCCGTGCGAGAGCGCATACCCCAGGCTCCGCATGCCAGTGCCCCGCCAGGCCCCGCAAACGGGTGAGCCCCCCAGGCCCCAGGCATGGGTGCGTTGTCAGGCCCCATGAGCCATGCAGCTAGATGATGACGTAACAGGAGAGAGACACAAGGGAGAGCCAAGACGAGACACGTAGAAAAACCATAAGCTAAGGTGGCGCAGGTGGTAGGATGTCTCTCTCCCACATCGGAGGTTCCGAGGATTGAATCCCAGTGAAGACAGGAGAAGGATGAGAAGAGAGGGCAGGAAATGGACACAGAGAGTTGCACATCGAATGGACACAACAACAGCAAAAATGGGGGTAGGGGGGAATGGATTAAAGTAAATAAATAAATCCTTAAAAAAAATGTATAGGGGAGTAAGATACGGACTATAGTTAGTAATACTTTGGCAATACTCTTTCATGGTTTGTTAACAAATATTTCAAAACAATGTAAAGCGTCTGTGGTGGGGTGATGTGTGGGAGCCCTGTATGATGTTATGCATGTTTGTTTTGTTAAGTTCACAATGTTTACTGAACACTTATAGTTCATGTATGAATGATGTACTTCAATAAACTGTTTAGAAAAAAAAATTTTTTTTTAATTATAGGCATCCAAATAAGAAAAGAGGAAGTAAAACTCTCACTATTTGCAGATGACAAGATCCTATATTTAGAAAATTCTGAAATGCCTACAACAAAGCTACCTGAGATAATAAACAAGTTCAGCAAAGTGGCAGGATACAAGGTCAACACGCAAAAATCAGTAATGTTTTTGCATACAAGTATTGAACAATCTGAGAAGGAAATCAGGGGAAACATTCCATTTATAATAGCAACAAAAAAATTCAAATACCTAGGAATCGATTAACCCAAAGAAGAATAGGATCTATATGCAGAAAACTATAAAACAATGCCAAAAGAAATCAATGAAGACCTAAACAAATGGAAAGACTTTCCATGTTCATGGATTGGAAAACTAAAACTTATTTATAGGTTCAATGCAATACCTATCAAAGTTCCAACAGCTAAGGGCTGGGGAAGGGAGCAGGTGAACTCTGGGGATTTGCGGGTATGAGGTTAAAACTACAGTGCTGAGAATGTTCTTTTAGCAAATATGGCAGGGGAGGGTTACTGGTTTAAGGTGCTGGATGTAGGGGACACACAGGACAGGTCATATCTAGGGTAGGTATCTATGGAGTGTGTAGCATTCATCTTGTCATAGTGTGTTGTATCAGGGATGGAGACTCACATAATGAGCAGGAAGGTGCTGGAATCTCATCCTGCAGATTCCTGCATATGATCTCAAATAGAGGGGCGGGAGTCTCTTGAGAGCATAGGCAATGCCTAATAGTGGAGGAAAGGCCAGTATGTTAAGCCCTGAATGTTGTTGCAAGTAACTATGAATCTAGTCCTTCAATGAAGTAATCTTGGTGGCTCTCGTGGGTTCCGAGGGGAGAGGGAGGGAGGAATAAGATAGACGGAACACGGGACATTTTTGAGGCAATGGAATTGTTCCATGTGATCCTGCAAGGATGGATACAACCATGTCAAATTTCATCAAAATCTATAAAAGTGTATGGTCCAAAATGTAAAACACAATGTAAATCATTGACCATGGTTAGTAGCAACATTTCAATATTTATACATTAATTTTAACAAATGTACCATCCAGATGTAAAGTGTTATTAAGGGAAAGGGGAAAAGGGAGAGGACAATGGGTAAATGGGAATCACCTATATTCTGTACGTGGCTTTCCTGTAACTTAAAGCGTCTTTGAAGACAAAATGAAAAAATAAGGGAAGCAGATGTAGCTCAAGCGACTGGGCTCCCGTCTACCATATGGGAGGTCCAGGGTTCAAATCCCAGGGCCTCCTGGAGAAGGCAAGCTGGCCCGCGTGGCAAGTTGGCCCACACAGGAGTGCTGGCCCTCGCAGAGTGCTGGCCCACGTGGCGTGCTGGCCCACACAGAATGCTGGCCCAAGCAGAGAGGTAGCACAGCAAGATGATGCAACAAAAAGAGACACAGAGGAGAGACAATAAGAGACACAGCAGACCACAGAGCTGAGGTGGCACAAGAGATTGAGCGCTTCTCCCCCACTCTAGAAGGTCCCAGGATCAGTTCCCAGTGCTGCCTGAAGAGAGGACAAGCAGACACAGAAAGAACACACAGCAAGTGGACACAGAGAGAAGACAGCGGGTGCAAAAACAACAGGGGAAGGGGGTGGCAGAGAAATAAATAAAAAATGAATCTTTAAAAAAAAAATGAAAAAATAAGACATTGGGCGAATAAATGGAAGCAAACATCACTGTACATACAAGACAATACACCTTACAGTGATGAAAGACAATGTTAAACAATTTTTTTATTTAATTTTTTTATTATTTCAAACCTTTTAAAAGAATTTTGTATTTTATTTGTTATTTTTAAAACCATCATTATTATATCATTTTCCTATTAATTGTATTTGGGTATTTTGTTGGCTTCAATTTTGAAGAAGTTTTGTATCACAGCAGGGTTACAACTGTGGCAGGGAAGGATCACTGGTGCGGGGTGTCAGAGATTTGGGATGCATGGAGGAGTTTCACCTGGGGCACACCTATAAGGTATATGAATTTGTTCAAGTCTTCATGGGGCATTATCACAGTGGGTGGAGATCCACACAATAACCAAAGAAATACAAATTCCATCCTGGAGAACTCTGCCACATTCTCTAATGGGACAGCAAAAATCCCAAATACAGGGGCAGTGACTACTGAAGGAGGATGGACCATTGTCAAGCCTTTGACTGTGGTGACTGTACTTATGAACCTTTACTTCTGAAATTGAAACTTAGCTTAGTATTACAGCGTGCCTAAGTGTTGCCTCCTGAGATCCTCCTTGTTGCTAAAATATGGCCCCTCCCTAAGCCAAAACTCAGCATATAAATGCATTACCTTCCCCCCAGCATGGGACATGACTCCTGGGGATGAGCCTCCCAGGAACCCAGGAATTACTACCAAGAACCAACTAGCAATGCAACTGGAAAAAGACCTTGACCAAAAGGGGGAAAGGGTAAAGACAAATGAGTTTATATGGCTAAGAGACTTCAAAGTGAGTCGGGAGGTCATTTCAGAAGTTATGCTTATGAACGTCTCAGGAGGAACTCATTAACTGACAAAGTAAATATTACCTCAAATAGCGGGGCTCCTGAGGGCTCTGGAGACATCCAGACACTACAGGCAGGACAGACAGCTCAGGAGTTTGGCACCCTGCCAGTGTGCCCTACTTTAAAATTTATGCTCCCCAGTGTGATAGAGTTGGACTCAACTGTGTTTTCCCTACATATGGCTCTGCTGTCCCTCTATCTGAACCTATAGATAGTGCTAGAGTTGACAGTTGTATGTCCAAGAGACTTAAATCTTTGGGCTGCCCATGTGCCAGGTGGGCCCTGATTCTCAACAGACTTGCAACACTTACTCTACAGTTCATTGGACTCACCCAGGACAACTAATAAGGAGATGATGACTGACAACGACCATCTCAACGAACAGAGAGTCTGCAACTGCAAGCAAGAAAGTCCCATCCATCTGCCCCATGGGATCTAAGCCCCCTCTCAATTAAAGGTGGAATGGGCATCACCATCACAGAATCCTAAGGACTGGGGAATGGACGATGGACTAGAGTAGACTTACACTTGTTCTGCTGTAGACTTGTGATCCTAGCAATGGAAGAACTTTTATCATGGTTGTGGAGGCAGTGGCCACTGGAGGTTCTGAGGGGAGGGAGAGGGAAAAATAGGTGTAATTTGGGGTCATTTTCGGGACTTAGGAATTGCCCTGAATGACATTGCAACAACAGATACATGCTATTGTCTATCTTGCAGTAACTTGCAAAAATGTGCGGGAGAGAGTGTAAACTACAATTTAAGCTATAATCATCGCTTAGTGGCAAGGCTCGAAGATGTGTTCATCAATTGTGGCAAATGTACCATATTTATGAAGGATGTTGTTGTTGTGGGAAAATGTGGGAGGGCTAAGGAGGGGGACATATGGGAATCCCCTATCTTTTTTGTGTAACATTTAAGACTCTTAAGTTTCTTTAAAAAATAAAAATAAAAAAGTATATTAAAAATAAAAAAAAATTGCAACAGCATACTTTACAGAAATAGGAAATGCAATTACCAAATTTATTTGGAAGGGAAGGTGCACCCGAATAGGCAAAAGAATTCTAAAAAAGAAGAGTGACATGGGAGGAATTTCACTGCCTGACCTTGAAACATACTACAGACCTAACAAGGGTCAAAACAGCATGGTACTGGCACAAAGATTGACACATCGATCAGTGAAATAGAACTGAGAGTCCAGAAATAAACCCTCATTTTTATGGCCAACTGGTTTTCGACAAAACTACCAAAGCCATGTTAACAAGACAAAACAGTCTCTTCAACAAATGGTGCTGGGAGAACTGGATATCTGTAATCAAAAGAATGAAAGAGAACCCTTCTTTCAATATAAAAAAATCAATTCAAAACAGATCAAATAGCTAAATAAAAAAGCCAGGACCAAAAAACCACTAGAAGATAATGTAGGGAAACATCTTCAAGATTTTGTGGTTGGCGGTGGTTTCTTAGATCTTCTACCCAAAGCATATGCAACAAAAGAAAAACTAGATAAATGGACCTTCTTAAAATTAAACACTTTTGCACCCCAAAGGACTTTGTCGAAAGGGTGAAAAGGCAGTAGATTCAATGGGAGAAAATACTTGGAAATCACATGTCCGATGAGGGTTTAATATCCATGAGATATAAAGAGATGTTACAACTCAACAATACAAAGTCAAATGACCCAATTAAAAAATTGGCAAAAGACTTGAACAGACATTTGTCCAAGGAAATACAAATGACAAAAAAAAACATGAAAAAATGATCAACATTAATGATTAGGGAAATGCAAATCAAAACTACAATGATGTATCATTTCCCACCTATCAGAACGGCCACTATTAAAAAGTCAGTGAACTACAAGTGTACGATGTGGAGAGATAGGAACACTTATTTACTTTTGGTAGGAATGTAGAATGGTACAGCCACTGTGGATGACTGTTTGGCAGTTCCTAAAGAAGTTGAATATCGATCTGCCAAGTGACCCTGCAATACCACTACAGGGTATATATCCAGAAGAACCGAGAGCAGTGACACAAGCAGACATCTGTACACCAATGTTCACAGCAGTGTTATTCATGATTGTCAAAGGTTGGAAACAACCCAGGTGTCCATCGATCAAAGAATGGATGAACAAAACTGTTGTGTATTCACACGATGGGAATATTATGCAGTTGTAGAAGAAATGAAATCATGAAGCATATGACAATGTGGATGAACCTGGAGGACATTATGTTGAGTGAACAAGCCAGACACATGTCAAAGGACAAATACTGTATGATTGTGCAACTATAAACTAAACATATTGTGTAACATATTGCATGATTCCATTTATATAAAATGTAAATATAAATCAATTTATAAACATGAAATTAGATCAGTAGTTATGGAGTGCTGGGGACAGCGAGCTAAGGGGTGTGAAGGTTTTCTTTTTGGGGTAATGAAATGGTTCTAGAAGTTTTTATGGTGATGAATGCCTAACACTGTGATTATACTAAAAGCCACTGATTACACACTTTAGATAGATCGTATGGCATGTGAATATATCTCAATAAAACTGCTAAATAAATAAATAAATGTGCAAGAATAGCCGGAAATAACAGGTATGTACTGCATGGGAAACAGAGATTGAGAACTGAAGAATTTTTTTGTTTATTTGTTTATTATTATTGAAATAATGAAAATTCTCTAATAATGACCAAAGTGATGAATGTACAACTATGTGATTATACCAAATACCACTGATTGTACATTCTGGATTTATTTTATGCTTTATTAATATGTATTAATAAAAGTGTTTAAAAAAAAAAAAAAGATACTGGGTAAGCATAAAGAACAATTTAAAGGCCTGCAAAGAAAAGTAATAGAGCTTATGGGAATGAAAGACACAATGGATGAGACTGAAAATACATTAGGGGACCGTTGTGTTTTATGTGGAAAGAGTTGCTTTGCCATGGCGCCAGTGAGACCAGCAACAAGCAGGGAGTTTTGGGATGCATGGCGAAGGAGTTCCTCCGGTTGGGTTCAGGAATAAGAACAAGAAACAGAGAACGTGGTATCCTAACCATCTGAAGGCCCATGTGGGGAGTGTCCACGAGGGGCAAGGCTTTCCATTTCAAAGAAGGCTGAAGATTGAGAAAAATTACAAGAAATTGCTATGGAAGGCACAAAAAGGCTCAAACCTCACAAGAATCCCAATTCACAGATAGATACCCAGATCATAGGAAACATCTATTTAGCTGAAGAGGTAAGATTTAGGAAGCAACTTTAAAAGTTGACCAAATTTTGTCAGAAGAACAAGTTGGCCAGCCTTTGCCAGCCTTTGCCAGAACAAGGTAGCATTGACCAGGCTTTGTCTGAAGAACAATGTAGCACTGACCAGACTCTACCAGCAGAACTATGTAGCAAAACAGTAAACTCCATTGCTACTTCAAAGAAAAATAAAAAGAAAACATCAAATGAAAAAGCACAAGAAGCATATGAACAGGTACAAGCTAAGCGTGCTGCTAAACAACAAGAATTTGAAAGAAGAAAACGAGAAAGAAAAGAAGCTCAGAGGCTCTACAAAAAGAAGAAAATTGCAGTGTTCAAAATATTGAGCAAAAAGATTAAAATAGGCCAACCAAATTTGAATTTACAAATGGAGTATCTTCAAAAAATACAAGAAAAATTAAATCAGACATTTTGTCTTTAATCAAGAATTAAAGTATCTGCTGTCTGTCTATTGGGTTCTCTGATGTAATGTACCCCTGTTTTAGTTCCCTTGCTGCTAAAACAAATACCATACCTTGGGTTGGCTTAACAACAGGAATTTACTGGCTAACAGTCAGTGGCTAGAAGGCTTACTTCCTCCCAAGGTTGATATCTTCTGGCTGATCAGAAAACTTTAGGATTCTGTGGATTTTCCATCACATGGCAAAGCACATGGTGGCATCTTCTCCTTTTTCTTCTGGGTTCTACTACCTTCCAGCTTCTGGCTGCTCCCTGTGGCTTGTTTCTATTTCCAATTTGCTTTACTTGTAAGGACATCAGTCATATTGGAGTAAGGCCCACCCTCATTCAGTTTGAGCACACCTTAACTAATAACATCTTCAGATTCTACGTAATATGATTTATTTCTTATTTATTTGCCTCTGAAGAAAGGCTGACTTGAGGAACTGAAAAAACCAGCTTCTATTTGGAAGACAGGCTCAAATGCTCAAATATGTAATATTTTTGTAAGAAATAAAGTGTTTTGAAAACCGGGGGGTGGAGGGGGGAAACAAAGACAATACATTAGGGGAGCAGATGTGGCTCAAGCGTTTGAGCGCCTGCGTACCACATGGGCGGTTCCAGGTTCGGTCCTCAGTGCCTCCTAAAAACAAAAAAACAACAAGCAAACAAACGAAAAAACCAACTCAGGGGAGCCAATGTTGCTCAGTGGTTGAGCACCAGCTTCCCATTCCCACATACAAGGTCCAGGGTTCAATCCCTGGCCCCAGTACCTTAAGAGAAAAAAAAATACGTTAGAGTGAAGTGCATATAGTTTGGTGGTTGAGCGCCTGCTTCACATGTATGAGGTCCCAGGTTCAATCTCCAGTACCTCCTTAAAAATAAAATAAAACAATGAAATAAAATTAAATTAAAATAAAATATAAAATGAAATAAAATAAAATACAGTAGAGTCTTGTAACAGCAGATTTGAAATGGGAGAAGAATGAATAAGTGAAATTGAGAACAGAATATCTGAACTTGAGGAGAGAGAAAAGAATGGAAAAAATGGAACAGGGCCTCAGGGAATTGAATGACAACATGAAATGCACAAACATCTGCATTATAGTTGTCCCAGAAGGAGAAGAGAACAGAAAAGGGGCAGGATGGGAAAATTCACAAATATATGGAGATTATATATATATAACATACACTCTGATTATTAATATATGCTCTTCAATAATCAGCGGGTCAAAGAAGAAACTGCAAGAGAAATCAGTAAATATCTCAAGACAAATGAAAACAAGGTATCAAAACCTATGGGAAGACAAAAAAAAAAAAAAAAAAAAAAAAAAAAAAAAAAAAAAAAAAAAAAAAAAAAAAAAAAAAAAAAAAAAAAAAAAAAAAAAAAAAAAAAAAAAGCCCTATGGGATACAGCAAAAGCAGTGCTGAGAGGGAAATTTATAGCCCTCAATGCTTACATTAAAAAAGAACTAAAATAGAAGGCCTAACTGCACACCTGAGGAACTAGAAATAATAAAGATCACAGCAGAAATAGTGAAATTGAGAACAAAACAACAATATAGAAAATCAACAAAACCAAAAGTTGGTTCTTTGAGAAGATCAACAAAACTGACAATCCCTTAGCTAGACTAACAAAGAAAAGAAAAGAGAAGATACAAATAAATAAAATAAAAAATGAGAGGAGAGACATTACCACTGATCTGGCAGAAGTAAGAGTGCTCATAAGAGGATAACGATGAACAACTGCATGCCATCAAACTGGACAATGCAGATGAAATGGACAAATCCCTATAAACACATGAACAACATAAACTGACCCTCGAAGAAATAGAAGACCTCAACAAAGCAATCACAAGTATAGAGATTGAAACAGTCATCAAAAACCTCCCAAAATTCAAAAGCCCAGGACCTGATGGCTTCACAGGTAAATTCTACCAATCATTCAAAGATGATCTAATATCTGTTTTGCTTAAGCTATAGTTAGTAATAATATTTTGACGATGCTCTTTTATAGTTTGAAACAAATGTTTTACAATCTTGCAAAATGTTGGTGGTGGGGTAATGTATGAG
>JAQZBX010109742.1:0-10435 GCA_029593785.1 Cabassous unicinctus
GGAAGAGAGCCCTGTTTTTTATCCCCCAGGGCTTGGGCTCAGCAATGTTGGGCAGGAGTCGGTGGCCAGGACAGTAACCTGTGCAGCCTTGCCTGAAATGTGCAGGGACCCCCACCCCCCACGATGCCCTGAGCCCTGGGCTGCTTCTGCACCATCTGGCCATGCTTGATGCTTCGTGGCACTGTGCTCTCCTTTCAACACCCATGTCACTGCTTCCCACTGCACAGCGGCTGAGTGGTTGGGGTAGAACAGCCCCCCTCCCCAACTCCAAGGGTGAGATCAGAGGACCCCGAGCCCATGGGGGCAGACCCACCTGGTTGGATGTGTTGATTGACTCGGGGTTGTAATCACATCCCAGGGAGAATCCTAGGACCTTTTCCATAGTTGGTGAAGAGAACCCTCCCTAGATGTAAAGAAAGAAAACAGCCCTGAGAGCTGCTGGTATGAGGGAAGCTAGCCTGAGGACAGAGCTAACACACAGGTAGATGCAGAGCTGAGAGATTCAGAGAACCAGAGCTGCAGTCCAGTGGTACCAAGGACACTGGGCCGAGCCTTCTCAGAAGCCCACTCTGCCTCTGGACTTCCCAGTTCTCCTTGTACTGTTGGAGCCTGTTTGCTTTCTTACTCATAGCTGAAAGTGTCCTTCTGAAGTCTTGCCCTTGGGTTTCCACTGGATCTCAGCGAACCCGTCAGAAAGCTTCTGGTGACACTGGTCTCTAGGCGCAAGAGGTTGAGGTCTTGGCCTCTGTCCTTGCAGGACGCCTTCAGCCCATTTGCAAATTTGCCTCCTCCCTCTTGGGTTGTGATGGTAGGCTAATGAGTCACCTTCGCCAGGTAACTGTTTCCAGGTGTTTGGTCCAGCAACCACTGGGCTAAATGTAATACAAGAGCGTTTATGGACTTCTATCACCAGTGAGTTTACTGCATGGATGGCTGATTACATCTGCATCAATCAGGGAGATTGCATCATCAATGGGTGATGCTTTTATCTAATCAGCTGAATGCCTTAAAAGGGGAAGTGATTTCAGCATTCAGAGAGAATTTCCCAGCTCATTGTTGGACAGTTAACTTCTCCCAGAAACTCATCAAGGACCTTTCATCGGAGCCCCTGGTTTGCAGTCTGCCTGCAGAACCTGGACTTGTGCATCCCCACGGTCACGTGAGAGACTCTTAAAATCTCATATTATTGACAGATATCTCCTGTTGATTCTGTTTCCCGAAAGAACCCTGATTAATACATGGGTTATCTTCAAGCCACCCCAGCGTCTTCCAGCTTCTCCCCAGAGTTAATGCCTCTACTTAGTACACATTGGTATGATGAAGAAGGCACCTTTCTCACTGCACTCATTTTGCCCCAAACCATGAGGATCTTCTTCAACCTGACCACCTGTCTGCCATTACATGGATAAGTTTCAGGCATCTTTCAATGGCAGATTTTCTCATTAAAGCAAACAAACAAAACCCAACCCATCAGCACCCAATACCCTTTTGCTATTTATTAGTCAGGGTACTGTGATGTTTACACGGGCAACACGGGAAACGTGCTGTCTGTTGTTCTAATAGGTGCAAACGCTGTCTCTTGAGTTGGTTTAACCCCTGCCATTCTTGCAGCATACATCTGTATTGAGTAGCTCATCTGTCCCATTTCCTTTATCGCCTACTTAGTTAGATTTGATCACTGGGTTAAGCTGTGCGATGGCTCCTGGCTTTGCCCACAGGAGAAGCTGAGCTTCTAACTGTCCCCCTGCCCGTCACATCCTCTCTCTCGGTGGCTCTGCTCCCACCTGCTCCTGCTGCTTCTTAAGGACGCCAGACGCCTCCTGTCTCAGCGTGTTTGTCTGGATGCTCTTCTCCCACCATCCCCATCCCCACTGCCGTTCCCCTGCCTCCCTTGGGAATCCCTCCAACATCTCCTCTCCATGCATCCCAGCCGCTTGCTCCCACCCTCGCTGGCTTCTTCTCCTGACAACAGCTGCCCCCACAACCTCTGCTGCTTTTCATTTGTGTCATTGCACATACCAGACACATTGCTTATTTTCCTTTTTTATGTTGTGTCTCCTCCCTCCCAGAAGATAAACTTTACTAGGGCGAGTATCAGAGATCCTCATCCATTGTGTTCCTTGATATATCCATAGTACTTGGAATAGCACCTGGAATTCAAGACCCTTTTGTCAAGTGAACGCGTGGATTGCAGAGGGGCAGAGTGGTCCGTCCAGGTGCAACTCGCAAGCAGCCAGTCTCCTGCCACACCTGCGTGTCTTCCCTCCCAACAAAGCCACCGACTGCTCCCTGTGCTTCACCGCCAGCCCAAACTGATGGAATCCCCAAGGCGCGAGACCACAGGAGGACCCCAGAGGCTGCTTGGCTCTCTTCTCTGAAGTTTCCTTTCAACTTTAATATTTTAAATTATAAAACAAACTACTAAAGGGAGAAACTATGAAACCAGGAGGACTGTAGTTTTCAAACAGAGAAGTGATCCGAGGGAGGGGAAACGAAGGTGTGTGTTTCAGGGAGAGAGTGAGGTCGATGAGGCTTTACTTCCTGAGTGTCTCCTCACCTGTTTGAAGGTTCCTTCTGTCCTTGTCACTCCTAGGCTGTTAGAAGCTTAGTCTTTTGTTAAATTATTTAGGGTTTTGGGGGCTGCCAATCAGGAAAAGATTAAAGCTGTCTATTCCTCTCACCATCCTGCCAGTGTGCTGCTGTATATTCTCAATAACAAAATGTCTTCAGGAAAGACAATTTCAATGGAAAAAAAACACTAGCATTTAATACAGATTAAGCTGAGTGTGCTTTACTCTGGATCACAGCAAGAATTATATTTTTGCTGTGGTCACTGTGAAAGGAAATTCTCGATGAAGCAATATTTATTTATGCCTTCTTCCGCAACTGTTTTCTTATTTTCTTACGTTAATTTGAAAGTGAAATGTGCTTCATATTGAGCCAATGGATATATAATTCATTTCATGTTAGAATTATTAGAAAAACAAAAAATATATTAAAAACTTGTAATGTCATGAGAAAGCATTTATGTGTGGCTCCGGTCCTAGTTTATAAACTTGTCTTGTGAGCCTATCACTTTAGGCAGGAAGAAATAAATCTAACTGAATATTATCTTCTAAAACCTCAGATACCATGTATCTCTGGAGCCCAGTTATGATCTGCATGGAGCTATTAGTGGTGGACCATGCAATTGTGGTGGTTTGGAGCTGTGTACCCCAGAAAAACACGTTCTTAAAGTCAATTCATTCCTCTGGTATGGACCCATCATAAATAAAACCTCTTCAGGATGTTGCTTCAGTTAAGGTGTGGCCCAAATAAATCAGGTTGGTTTTTAATCTGGATTATTGGAAAACTTTATAAGCAGAGTGAAAGTCAGATGGAGAGAAAAGCCACAGGGAGCAGCCAGAAGTTGGAAGTTAACAGAACCCTCATATTGCCATGAGCATCACGTTACAGGAAAGCCAAGGACCAGGGATCGCGGGCAGCCAGCCCGTAACGCCACAGCATTCTGGAAGAAAGCATCACCTTGCTGATGCCTCTGTTTTTATGTCTCCCAGCCTCAAAACCACGAGCCAATGAATTCCTGTGGTTGTGTGGGAAACTGAAACAACAGCCTCGTCCAAAGTACTGCTAATCAGACTTATTCAGGGCATGGAGTCTCATGGTGCAAACTGGTTATTTCAGATCCTCAAGTCACTTTGAATAGCGAAATTGCAAGTTGCTTCACTACACATCTGATGGAAATTCCCTCTGAGGACAGACACCAGTAGCTACCACTTAGTAAATGCTTACAGTGGCCCAACTTGTGCTCAGCTTTTTACATCTATTCTCTCCTTTAATTCTCACAACAATACTAGGATGTAGATGCTTTTCCACGAATTTAGAGATGGGGAAACAAAGGCTTCAACAGCTCAAGGACTTGCTGGAACCCACAGTTAGTCAATAGACAAGACTAAAATTAAGGCTATGTGATGAAAAGTCATCATTCTTAACCATTGCAAATTCTGCTCCAGAAAGCAGAGGAAGGGGAGGTGAGTGACGAGTGACGAGGGCACATTACAAAATGCTTCCTATTTCACAGGTTCCGTAACAGGTGTTTCTACCTTTATTTACATAAGCTTCAGGCAACCTCGCTGGGAGGGATTCCAACCTCCATTTTTGGGTGAGGAAAGGGAAGCTCCGAGAACCTAAGGGCTATTCTCAAGGCTGGGCAGCCAATAAGTGGCTGAGAAGGATTTGAACTCAGGGCTTCCATCACCCCACGCTCGTTTGTGCTGCTTGTTCTCCTTGTGAAGTTTGGCCTGGCCGGATCACAATGTTCTATTCACCTATGACACGATGGAGACCGTTTGCAAGGCTCTTTCTCCAAACTATAGCGTTCTCAAGGATGTTGGGGAAACAAGAAAGAGAAGGAAACCTTTACAGGCACGTTCTCCTTGACACCCAGCGCCACTGTGGGCATCTTCCTAAGCGGGTCATGGCTTCCAGCTCTCCAGCGAGCAGAGAACATGTACCACCACCCATCACACAGCTCAGAAACCCCTTGAGCCCACCCCAGCAAGCCCGGGAGGACGGAGCAGCCCCGAAGTAGCCGGGGACGTGCCTCGCCGTCTGTCTGCAACGCAGAGGACGCCCTGGCTCTGCCTGCCGCCTCTGCTCCGGCCAGCTGTGGAGCGGCCACACCTGGGGCTTCCAGCTGGGAAGAGCGGATGCACCTGGCTCCAGAGCCGCTCTCCTCTGCTCTCTTCTCTGAACATGAAATTAAGTAAATATTTTCACGTTTCAGGAGCAAAGACCAGAGCTGTCAGGCTTGCAAAGGCCGGGCACAGCAGAGCGGTGGCTGCGCGTTGCTTGGAGCTAAGCAGGGCTTTCTGAGGCTGCCAGCAGCAAGCGTCCCGCACAGGTGGAGGGGACAGGACCCTGCCGTCCACAGGAAAGTGGCTTCGCTGGCCGGGGGGTCTTGGGCAAGCTATACTTAGCGCTAATCTGTCATCTGGAAATGGATGCTGCTTCCTGGGTGGGCGGAGTCTGCCATGGCCACCCCTTGCTCTCAGGGCCCTGGACTCCGTGGGAAGTACTGCTGCCCTAGGGCTTTGGCTATGATTTCCCAGAGAGACGAGTGCATCTTTTGAGCCACCAGGGGTTTTCAATCAAGGCCCAGGAGAAGTGAAGCGGGGTCAGATTTCCTGTGGATCAGCGGTACCGGCTGAGGCTCAGGTAGGCGGCTGCAGACTTTGGACCTGGACAGGGTGGGCGCGGCCCCAAGGGTGCAGGATTTCAGGAGACACTGTCAGAGGTGGCCCTAAGTTAGCTGTGTGTTCTGGATGCCCCACCTGCCTCACCCTAGCCCCAGGCATGCCTGCTTGTATTGTTTGAGCAGAGCCGGTTGGCAGCGCCCTTGGACTTGCATGCAGCATCTTCACACCTGTGACTAGTGGTTGCGAGTATTCCCAGCTGGGAAAGCAGCCGACACTACACATCGGCCACCTCTCCTCCCCGCTGGAGAGCCCCTTACCTGGTTATTGAGCCTGGACCTTGCTGAGGTGCGAGAGCTTTCGGAATGGGGAGGGTGAGGCCGGGAGTCGGGGTTTGCATGTATGGCAGTGGGAAGCTGAGCTGCACTGACGCGTGGGCCAGGAGCCCTGTAACAATGGAGAGGAACCTGCCGCCATCAGGTCCCCAGCTGGGCAGTGGGTCCTGGGGGGTGGTTGAAGGCCCTAAAGGGTGGGGCACAGTGGGGCTCCTTGTTTGGAAATCTGTGGGCAGAGAGTTACCCCAAGAAGAGACAGGCCTCCCCGAGGCAGCGCCTTGGCTTGCCTTCCCTCGGCCTGGGCTGCTGCTGAAGGCCTTGACCTCCTGCTCCGCACGTGGCCCCCAGGCAGGCCCCCAGCCTGGTGCTCCCGCTGGCTCTCCAAAGGAGGGGGCCAGGCCCCCTGACCCTGGAGGAGGAAGGCCCACCTAGAAATGCGGCCTCACACCCCTTGGCTGACGACGTTCTGCAGGGAGATGCTGTTTTTCTTGGCTCTCTGGAGGTCAACTACAGACCCTGCAGTTCAGCACCCAGCTCCTGGGTGGCCAGGGGTGGTGGAAGCAGGTGGAGTCGGGGAAGGGGCTGGCCGAGTCAGCTGGGATTCTCCATCTGAGGTGCTGGGCCTGCTGGAGAATGGGGGCACATCAAACGGGCACGCTGTCTTCACCTCCCACCTCCCTGATTTGGCACCCACCAAGGCAGTGACTGTCTCCCAGACTCTCCCCAAGAGCCCATGCCCAAGCTTCCAGCTTTGTCTGTCATTCAGACAAGCCAGGAGCAGAGTCCCACCTGTCCTCTATTCTAGTCCCATGGCCCACTATGGGGTCTTCGTCTCCCTTCTTGGCCCCACAGATTTCTTCTATATATGGGCCAGAAAGTGATGGACAAGACTGAGTGGCTTGGGAGGCCTCAACGGGGTCTGGCTGGAACTCTCCTCCAGGAGGTGTGGACTCATGCTGAGTAGGGAGGAGGATGGAAGCAGTGAAGGTCCTGGAGAAGACGGGTGGTGAAGACCCACCTCGGTGCGAAAAGGCTGGAGTGGTCTCTCTCTCTCTCTCTCCCCCTCCCTCTCTCTCCCCCTCCCTCTCTCTCCCCCTCCATTTATATTAGACCCAGCAAGAGGGCAGCGACCCAGCTAGTTCATGCCTCACTGACATAGTCTAATCAAAAGCCCTACAGGGATCTTATCAAGCAATCTAATCAAAGGACCTTTAGCTGAATTTAATGCAATCAAAGGGCCCATCACCCACAGGAATACATTAGTTTAAGAACGTCATCGATTTCTTGGGATTCACCAAATTCAGACTGTCACAGTGGGTATGGTAGTTATTTTCCCTCCCTCCCTCCCTCCTTCTTTCCTTCCTTCCCTCCCTCCTTGTTTCTTTCATTCACAATCTCCTTTTATTTGAATTAATCAATCACTTTGAGGATTTACTGTGAATGCCTTAGACGGTGCATTTGCATGACGGCCCTGGTAAGCAAGACTGACCCTTATAATGACCTTTTTTATTGATGTGCCCAATATTTTAAAAGGACAAATACTCAAGATACACACCAAGTTAGAGATTTCCCCTGGGAATGAAGATTGTTCCCAGTGCATTCTTGTTCTATCAGTCCCTGTCTACCCATCTTTTCCCAATGACTCTATTGTCATCCGATTCCATTCGGTGAGCTATACCTACAAATTATTAGGGACACAAATGGAGAGTGCAATTCTGAATTGCTAATCCTAGGAAAAAGAGCAGTGCATTTTCATGGAGTTAGTTGATCGCTTTAAGTATGAAGTTCTTTATTCTATTTTGTTTCTTCCAAAAATGATATAACAGGAATAACCAGATTACCAACAAAAGCTGACCAGTTTCTTGGATATTGTGTGAGGAGAGCTAATTAATGCAGGGATAGAACTTTCATCTGGCTTGAGTAGCATGAGGATGCAAAGCCTTTTTCTCCTTTATCTGTATTGCCCAAGCATTTAGACACAGCTCTCCCGGAACTCCAGCTAGCACTGACGGATCTCCCATCCATCCGAGGACACAAGGTGGCAATCAGGCCCTGAAGGACAAAGGGACCCTCTCCCAGCCTCTCCGCTGGGACTCAGCTTGCAGCAGCTCCTGGATCCCTTCCAGAGCAATCTCTGCTCTCTTTCCTGATCACTTAATCCATCAGAGGGAGGCGAGTGATATAAAACATCTCATGCTTTCAAGTGTTTCCAGATACTAGAACAACGCCATTGCTTTGGTTCCCTGTGAATCAGTTCTTTCAGGACAGGAATTTCAAATGAGAACCAGCCGAGTTTAGGGTCTGCCAATCAAGCAATTTGCATTTAGAAATCCTAAAAAAAAATGTTTAAACCAAATGCTATGAACCAGCCTTTAGCAGTGTATGAAGGGCTCTGGGGATGAGGCGACGCAGCCGATCGAGTGAGCCAGGGGACTTTGAGGGCAGACCCACGCCTGGGAGCCCTGGTCCCGCCACTACTAGGTGGAGGCGAGTCAGGGGAACTCTCCAGCCTCCGCTTCCTCACCTGTAAAATGGGATAGTAAATAGAACGCATGCTTAGGGGCCTTGGAGATTAGTGGGAACATACGTACATGGCTTTGACAAATTGCCTGGCTCAGCCTAAGTTTCTGAGAAAATCCCTTTGGAATGTGCGGCTCGTGTTTGCAATGTGTCTGGGTGAACGGAGCAGTTTTGTCCAGACACAGGCTGGTGACTACTGATGAGCCAGGATGGCCCCGACGCCCTGAGGGTCTCTGTTGCAGAAGATGCCGAGAAGCTTCTGGAAGCCCAGACCAGCCTGGTTTGCAGAAAGCTGTTCTCAAGTGGAACACAACCTGCCCACTCGCACTCCCAGGCCAGGGGAGGTTTCCATTCTCATTTCTGCACTTCAAGGGTGGAAAATCAGATGTGATGCGCAGGTGCGATGAAGGAAAGGGGTTTAAACAGGCAGGTTCTCTCTCCTTCCTTGCACCTCTTGCTGCCCTACACAGGGGCTCTCTCTGGGTCCTGCTGCTGCTGGGGGAGCCTCTGCGGCTACGTGGGTGGCTGGCTGATGTTTTTTCTAATTGAACACTAAGTCTGTTGAAATAAAGGACAAGTCAACAGCCATCCAATTTGGAGGGGATGAAGGGAAGGGGAATTATTTTGCATTTTAATGCTTCCAGGGAACTCGTGTCAGGTTTCCTTTTTAATTTTATTTTTCCTTTCCTGTTTAGGCAACATTGAGAAGCTTGGAAATCATTTTAGAATCTTTATACAGTGATTTTTTTTCCAAGTTAATTTTGGCAGAACAAGAGTTGTTTTAGTATCACTTTGGTTTATAAATGACACTTCTTAAATTGTGTGTTGTAGAAAATTGATTCAAGTTGATTTTTGATGTTTGGAATCATGATTCCCGATATGACTCTTTTTGACGAGTCAACAATAGTTCTTTTTGTGGGATAGTAAGATATTTTAATTTAGATTTGTGCTAGAGGGTGTAGACGTATGTGTGTGTAGATATAATCATGTGCTGTCTCTCTCTCTCTCTTGGTTGCTTCAAATTTTAGTTCTTTGGAAAAAAGTAAAAGTTACTGTTCTTTTCAGAAGTGTGTGGGAGCCCTTGGGCAGTGGGAGATGTGTAGCATCCAGAGACTCAAAGTGGAAAGTCCCTTTAATAATTACAAAAATTATTTAAAAATACTTAAATTGCATTTGACGGATTCTTTCCTAAAATTCCATAAAAAATTCTGTCATTTTCCTAAATGCTTTAAACATATGCATATGCACACACACAAACACATGCACACCCCCCGTGCATTCATATACACACATACACGCAGGCACACATGTGTGCATGCACATGTACACACACCTGCATGTATGATGTGCATGCACACACATGAACACCCCGTGCATTCATGCATACACGTACATGCATGCACACATGCATGCATATCCACATGCATGCGTGCACACGCCCACATGCATACGTGCACACACATGCACACACGTGCACAGGAGGAAGGCCTGTGCCTTGTTTGAAGCAGGTGTCCCCTGCAAGAGAGCGCAGCAGGAGTGAGTACTAGTGAGGGCGTCTCCGGGCCGGCCGGCCGGGGGAGCCTCTGCAGCGGCGGGCTCCTCTTCAGGCTGCGTCCTGGGGGAGCAGCGGGGTAGACTGAGGGGGAGGTCTGAGGGGACCCTGGCGAGGCCCCTCCTCTGTGGAATGGGACAGCAGGCCCTCTGCGCCCTTCCCTTCGCTTGGCGAGAACGAATTGCTACCACACTGAATGCATTTAAAATGCAGAGCTTCCAGCTTCCCTGCAAGCGATGCCTCCTTCCAAGGTACACCGCCCAATGATGCCAGCCTTACAGCTCCCTAAGTGCAGAGACCCGCGCCCACTGTGAGACTCCGTTACCTGGATCGCACGGGGATTCGCGGAATGAGGCCCTGAGACCCGGCCCCGGGCTGGCCAGACCTTAGCGCAGGCAACAGGTGCTTCCCTGCGCCGCGCCGCCCTGCGCAGAGGGGCGAGGACGCCGGGCATCTGGGGTGCCCGCTCCCCCCGCGGCTGCCCCCACCTTCCACGCGGGAGCTTTGGGCTGCCCGCCGGCCCGGCCCGCGGCGGGTTTGGCTGAGGCCCCCGGCGATCGCCGGTGGAGGTGTCGCTGCGCAGAGAGCGAGGCCACCCTTCCTTCCGGCTTTCCATTGGCCCAAGTGCAATGTCAACTTTTAAAAGGTTTTTATTGTTTTCATCAGAAGCCTTTTAATAGATTTTCACTACTAGACCTCAGGTCACTGAAGGAATCCAGGCAGGGAGATTAGCCCGAGCCTGTCACCTGGCTTTGCTGACACCTTGGAGCCACCCTATAAATAGCCCTGCGCGCCTCGGGACGCCTGCAAACCCACACTCGCGGTCACTCCGG
>JAQZBX010109743.1:0-10435 GCA_029593785.1 Cabassous unicinctus
GTAAATATTGCTATAAAATTCAAATATAAAATTTAAAGAAATATCCACTTTAATGTAGATTTTTCTAAAATACTACCATCATAATCTTTTGGACAACACATAAAACATTCCCTCACACCCAAATCTGAAAAGGACTTCCAATTTAAGAAGGCCTGCCCTCAGACCAGCTCATTGGCCACCTTACACATTATCTTCATCATTGAAAAACACCCAGAGGGAAACTCCACCTCCATCATACCCCAAGGAGGTTCCAGCGGTAGCACTGCAAGAGAGAAAAGCCACAAGACTTTCTACCACCCTGAACATTCACAAGTTAAATCTGCCGCTATTGAAGACAGTTTGGCAGCTTCTCAGAAAGCTAAGTATTGAACTACCATATGACCCAGCAATCACACTACTAGGTATATACCCAAAAATACTGAAAGCAGGGCCTCAAACAGATATCCACATACCTATGTTCATAGCAGCATGTTTGCAACTGCCAAAAGATGGAAGCAATCCAAGTGTTCAACAACTGATGACTGGATAAACAAAATGTGGTATATACATACAATGGAATATTATTCAGCCACAAAATGGAATGAAGTCCTGACACATGTGACAACATGGATGAACCCTGAAGACATTATGTTGAGTAAAATAAGCCAGACACAAAAGGACTAATATTGTATGACCTCACTGATATGAAATAATTAGAACAAGCAAACTCAGAATCAGAATCTAAAATATAAGTTACCAGGGAAGGGGTAAGGGTAGGGAATGGGGAGCTAATGTACAGAGTTCATATTTAGGTTGCTCATAAAGTTTTGATAATGGATGGTAGTGATGGTAACATAACAGTGTAAACATAATTAACAGCACTGTATTATATATTTTAATGTGGCTGAAAGGGGAAATTTTAGGTTACTAGAATTTTTTTTTAAATCCTCTGATCTAGGGAGGAAACAATACTCTACAATTCCAGAAAATCACATGACCAGAGTGACCCACTGAGAACAGTCTGAGTTACCATCCACTCAATCTATTTTCTCTCTGTCACAGAGGAAGAAAGCATCCAGCTCCAGCCACATGCTGGAATGGGCACATGAAGCTCTTTCAGGCAACAGATCTGACAACTATGCTCAAGGCCGATCTCTTGTCCACTCATTCCTCTTCACTTACTGCCTTTTACAGTAAATACCAACACTAGTCACCAGTTGCTTATTCCAGAACCCTTATGGTCAACCTTGACAATTTCACCATCATTCTCTACAGCACAAACAAAATCCAGTTGAATCTATTCCCTACATTTGGCCTACATATTGCTACAAATGAACTGGGTGTTGTCTGACCTGTCAAGCCATGAAGCTGAGCATGCACAGCAGCACTCCATCATTAAATGGAAGTGGTATATACGAGACAGGGCTTGAGTGGGTCCTGAAGACACAAGTAAGTTACATGAGGAAGTGGCCCAAATACCCACGGACCCCACTCTTGCCACATTACCTTCTCTTTCCCAGCCCACAACTACGGCCTCTTGGGGAGTCCCTTACAATCAGTTGACTGAGAAAGAGAAAACCCGGGCCTGGTTTACAGATAGTTCTACACGATATGCAGGTTCCACTTGAAAGTGGACAGCTGCAGCACTGCAGCCCTTTTCTGGGATATCCCTGAAGGATAGTGGTGAGGGGAAATCCTCCCAATGGGGAGAACTTTAAGCAATGTACCTGGTTATTCATTTTGCTTAGAAGGAGAAATGGCCAGAGGTGCATTTGTACACTAATTCATGGGCTGTTGCCAATGGTTTGGCTGGAAGGTCAGGGACTTGGAAAGAACACGATTGGAATATTGGTGACAAAGAGGTCGGGGGAAGAGGTATATGGTTAGACCTTTCTGAGTGGGCAGAAAATGAAGATATTTGTGTCCCATGTGAATATTTGCCAGAGGGTAACTTCAGCAGAGGAAGATTTTAATAATCAAGTGGATAAGATGACCTGCTCTGTGGATAGTACGCAGCCTCTTTCTCCAGCCACTCCTGTCACTGCTCAATGGGCTCATGAACAAAGTGGCATGGAGGTAGGGATGGAGGTTATGCATGGGCTCAGCAACATGGACTTCCCCCCTCACCAAGGCTGAACTGGCTACAACCACTGTTGAATGCCCAGTCTGCCAGCAGCAGAGACCCACACTCAGTCCCCAATATGGCACCATTCCCCAAGGTGATCAGCCTGCTACTGGTGCGGATTGATAACATTGAACCACTTCCATTATGGAAGGGGCAGTGATTTGTTCTAACAGGAGCAGATATAGGTTTTCCTTCCCTGCATGCAATGCTTCTGCCAAAACTACTATCCATGGACTCATCGAATGTCTTATTTACTGCCATGGTATTCCACATAGCATTGCTTCTGATCAAGGAAGACACTTCACAGCAAATGAAGTGCTAGAATGGGCACATGCGCATGGAATCCACTGGTCTTATGCTCCCCAACATCCTGAAGCACCTGGACTGACAGAATGGTGGAATGGCCTTTGGAACACTCAATTACAGTGTCAACTAGATGTAATACCTTGCAGGGGTGGGGCAGGGTTCTCAAAGAGGCTGTGTATTCTCTAAATCAGCATCCACTCTATAGCGCTGTTTCTTCCATAGCCAGGATTCATGGGTCCAGGAATCAAGGGGTGGAAATGTGAGTAGCATCATTCACTATTACCCTCTAGTGATCCACTAGAAAAAAATTCTTATTCCTGTCCCTGCAACCTTGAGCTCTGCTGGTCTATGGGTTTTAGTTCCAGAAATACTTCCACCAGGAGACACAAGAATTATTTCATTGAGCTGTAAGTTAAGACTGCCACCTGGCCACTTTGTACTCCTCATGCCTCTAAATCAACAGGCAAAGAAAGGAATTAATGTACTGGTTAGCATGACTGACCCCAACTATCAAGGGAAAATAGGACTGCACCTTCACAATGGAGGTAAAGAAGAGTTTGCCTGGAATACAGGAGATCCCCTAGGGTGTCTCTTAGTACCACCATGCCTGTGATTAAAGTCAATGGGAAACTGCAACAATCCAATCCAAGCAGAACTACTAATGGCTCAGAAACTTCAGGAATGAAGGTTTGGATCACCCCACCTGGCAAAGAAGCACAGCCAGCTGAGGTGCTTACTGAGGATAAAGGGAATATGGAATGAGTAGTGGGAAAAGGTGGTGATAAATACATATGTACATAAAGCAAATATCTTTGTTTTCTTCCCTATTTTACTCCCTTATCATATGACATAAGTTATACTAGCTTCATGTCATAGTATTTAAGCGACAGTGTATCCAGTTTAAGAGTGACTATTACCCAAGGACTTGCAACCTATTTTGGGGAGAATTAGTGCATTTCTGGTTGTACACAGGACAGCTGAATATTGTTTGGTGAAAATGTTATTGTTTTTATTTAGCAATTAAGTATGGTTTAAAGAGATGTTGCCAAGTTGACATGGGGTAGACTGTGGTTAAGTTCAAGTGTCAACTTGGCCAGGTTTTAGTGCCCGGTCAAGCAAGCACTGGCTCATTGTTACTGGGAGGACATTTTGTGGACTTAAATCATAAGTAAGTTGATTGCATCTATGGCTGATTACATCTACAATCAACTGAGGAGATTGCCTTCAACACTGAGAGTCTCATCTAATCAGTTGGAGGCTTTAAAAGGAGAAGTGATGCTTTCAGCAGTCAGAGGAAAGAGTTTCCATCTTTACTTCAGCCATAGAGCTTCCCCTGGGTAATTCACTGAAAGCCTTCATCTGAGTTTCCAGCCTGCAGTCTGCCATACAAAATGTGGACTTGCCCCTCCACAAAGTCACATGAAATCATTCTCATAAAAATCTCCTAATATTTACAGATATCTCCTCTCAGTTCTGTTTCTCTAGAGAACCCTAATACACTGAGTTTTTAATTTTTACAAAAATAGTATATTCCTTTAATGTATGAATGACCAGAAGGGCAAGGAAGAAGGAAAAAAAAAAAAGCATTCCAGGCAGAGGGACCATATGTGAAAAGACGTAAAGGTAAAAGACTGTGTTGAAGATCTGGCAGTAATTCAATATAGCCAGAGAGCAGGGGTTAGGGCCAAGATGGAAGAGGGTGCTCAGGAACTGAAGTGGGGTAGGGAAGGGAAAGCAAAGGAGACAGAGCCTCAAAAGCCAGACCAAGGAGCCAGAATCTTATCCTGAAAGCAATGTGGTACCTGTCTGTTTTAGAGAACAAGGTAGCTGAAGCATGGTCAACGAATGGGAATCAATGAGGGGCAGGCACTGGATAAGCATGAGTCATGCAGGGGAGGCAGGGATTAGGGTTACAAGGTCAAAGACGTTGAGGGCTGCACTAAGACAGTAGCCCATTGAGATGTACTGTAAGTGCAGAGTACACACTGGATTTCAAAGACTTGGTATGAAAAACATAATATAAAATACATTAATAACTTTTTATATTGATCAACTGTTACAATGATAACATTCTGGATATGAAGGGTTAAAATAACACATTTTAAAAAATTTTAATAAGCATACCAGGTACTAACACTTTATGAATACTGCCATATTTACTCCTCAGAATGTGCCTATTATCCCCATTTGTGGCAGTTTAAGATTATTTTATGAATCACAAAGAGAAAGATTACGTATGTAAACTAATCTATTCCTCTGGGTATGATACTGTTTAATTGGATTACATCAGTGGAGCATGATTCATGTTGAGCCTCCGACCTCTTGCTGGGTCTGATACAAACGGACACTCACACAGACAGATAAGACAGAGGAAAAAAGAGAGGAGAGCTGGCATATTTTCTTCTGCAATGTGAGGGAGAGGACTGATTAAGCATGAAGCTCCCAAGAGGCTGGGCCCACGCAGCAGCTCAAGAGGAGACCAGCCCTGACATATGCCTCAGAGCTTATAGGTGAACTTGGGAAAGAGTGGAACAGCCAAGGCTGATATAGGAGACCCAGAAAGAGACAAGCCCCATGCCAGCTTGCAGCTGAAATCAGGAAGAAAGCAGAACAGCTGAGCCTGAAAGAGGAAGCCCAGAAAGCAAGGCAGAGACCAGGCAGAATCGCCTGCCATCTTGCTTCAACACGTGGCAGCTGACTTTGGTAAGAAAGCACCTCTTATGGTGTCTGTAGCTGGACTTTTCATGGCCTTGGAACTGTGAGCTTTTACCCCAAATAAATACCCTTTATAAAAGCCAACACATTTCCGGTACTTTGCATCAGCAGCCCTTCTGGCAAACTAAAATACCATTTTATACATGAAGAAACTGAGGCACACAGATTTTAAGTAATTTCCTTAAGTATGACATTCTTAAACTTGTTTTCTGCAAATCTGTCATCTTAGTAGCCTATCGAGGTTGGTGAATACAAACTTAGCTTATTCTTTTTAACTGCAACATGGAATCCCACATTATATTAAACTTCTATCTTTTCTTCAGTAACAGAGCCCCCTGAACCTCCAACATAGGCCTTGTATAGCCTGCCCCACTGATCTGCCCAGTCAGAGTCTGGTGGAGAGCTAGGACAACAGCAAATGTCAGGTCTTCCCTTCCAGCCTTAACCCCTAAACCACAGAAAGGTGGACTAAGGAATCCTAGAAACAAATACTAGTTTCAATAATTCACTTATTTACACCTTTAGTAGAAAGGTAGGTATCACTCCCAATATCTATAAGTAACTAGAGAAAAGGGAAAGATAGCATTTCAAAAAACTATTTATGATTTGATCATAATTTTGGATAAGCCACTAAATTAAGAAGTGACTTGCCTAAATGAAGTGAAAAATA
This sequence comes from Cabassous unicinctus, assembly GCA_029593785.1. NCBI lineage: Eukaryota > Metazoa > Chordata > Mammalia > Cingulata > Chlamyphoridae > Cabassous > Cabassous unicinctus. Next base: position 5,796 of record JAQZBX010109743.1, read on the forward strand.
TCCAAGACTGCAGTGGCCTCCAAACATGGTAGCAGACACCATTTAAATAGGAGGATTTTACCCACTGCCCTATTAAAAGCTTATTTCAAATAATGAATAATTTTTTTTTTTAAAGGAAAGGAAAGGAAAGGAAAGGAGAAAGGAAATGAAAGGAAAACAGCTGGAGGAAGAGATAGAAAGAGGAAGGTTCCTAAGTCAATACTGTTAAGAATGTTTCCCATTAGAATTAGTCCTTCAGCTGTACATTAGGTAGTCCACTAAGCTCTGGCCTTAAAATACAAGAAAATACTTGGAACACTTTAATGAAGACACTTAGTCAAGGAAGGAAAAATAAAACTTGGAATTTCCCTTTAATGCCATCTGCTGCAGAAGAGAACTCATTATGAGGGTCTCAATATCCCAACAGGTGTAGTTAAGAACACCAGACATTAGCAAAAAGAGCAAGGACACCAATAGGTCCAAATGAATCAGCCAATAAACATTAACACTAATACTCAGTACTAACAAGATGATATTAAAAGAAGTCTGGTGCTTCTCTGGAGTGTCATATAATAAAATGTTTCTAGAAAGCAATTTGAAACCATCTTTTAAAAAAAGCCTTAGGACATTGTTAAGTTCAATTACCAACTACACATAAAAGAGAATAATGTGCAGTCATTAAAAATGCTTAGGGGCAGCGGGTATGGCTCAGGCAGGTGGGCGTACGCCTCCCACATGGGAGGTCTTGGGTTAGGTTCCTGGTGCCTCCTAAAGAAGAAACGAGCAAAGACGACGAGCAAAGAAAGACAAGGGAGTCATCTTGGGAGCAGGGATGCTTAAAGAGTCCAACTACATTAAAATGTTTAAAACAAAATTAAAAACTTTTGTTGTTCAAAGGACACTATCAAGAAAATGAAGGGAAAAAAATAAGTATTTGCAAGTCATATATTTGATAAGAGACTTCTAACAACAACAAAAAAAAACTCTTGCAAGTAAATAATAAAAAGACAACCTAAATGAAAACTGGGGAAAGGATCTGAATAGATATTTATCCAAAGATGACAAGCAAATAGCCAATAAGCACATGAAAAGATGCTCAACTTCATTAGTCCCTAGGGAAATGCACAAAAAAAACCACAATGAGGTACAACTTCACATCTACTAGGATGGCTATAATCAAGAAGGCAGACAGTAAGTGTTGACAAGGTTGTGGAGAAACTAGAACCCTCATACATTCTGGTGGGAATGTAAAATGGTGCACCTGCTTTTGGAAAACAGTCTGGCAGGTATTGAAAAAGTTAAATATAAAGATACCCTATGACCCAGCAATTCTACTCCTAGGTATAAACTGTAGAGATCTGAAAACATAAGTTCACACAAAAATGTGTGCATGAATGTTCATAAAAGCACTATTCACAATTGCCAAAAGATGGGGGGAAAAACCCAAATGCCCATCAACTGATGAATATATAAACAAAATGTGGTACTTCTATTCAATGGAAGATAATTCAAACATAAAAAGAATGAAGTACTGATCGCTACTACAATATGGATACACCTTGAAAACATTATGTTAAGTGAAAGAAGCCAGGCACAAAAGGCCACATATAATATGATTTCATTTGTATGAAATGCCCAGAATAGAGAAATCCGTAGAGTCAGAAAATAGAGTAGTGGTTGCCAGGGGCTGCAGGGAACACAGTGAGGGAGGACAAGTGACTGCTAATGGATATGGTGTTACTTTTTGGGGTGATAAAATGTTATGGAATTTAATAGTGGTTGATGGTTGACCAACCTCATGAATATATTAAAAGCCATTGAATTGTACAATTTAAAAGGTGAATTTTATGGCACATGAATTATCTATCTACAGGAGGTACCAGGGATTGAACCTAAGACCTTGTACATGCAAAGCTGGCACTCAACCACTGAGTTATACCCACTCCCCTATATCTCAATTTCAAAAAAGAAAAATGTTTAAAACCTAATACTATCATATAAAATTATACATACAACATGACATAACCATACCGAAAAAAGGTCTGTCATACCAGACAGAGCACCAATTTCTAAGATGGGTTGGGCAATTGATAACCTGGGAAATTCCCCAAATACAGAAAGGCTCTTACAAAATTGATGGTCAGCTATGAATTCAACAAACATCATCCACACCATGTGAATTTTGAGTTTAAAATACCTGATGTTTCCTATGGCTCTTATGGGAAAAAATCCATGTAGTTTAATATAGTTCAAGACTATTATCCTCCATTGCTGTCCAGCTTGTCTTTAATCCACTCAACTGATCTCCTACTAACTGCCTTTAAAACCAAACACACTTCAGGTCTTTACACCTCGAATATGCAATCCTTGCTCACCCTGGTCTTGGTTAGCACCCCCAACACCTCCTTGTACCTGACCCAGAGACTTGCCTTTCCTGTACTTTAACAGGACACTTGTCCATGTCTGGGCTCTGTAGTCACTGCTGTATCTAGCACAGGTCCTAGCACAGGCTTTGGGAATTCAGCACTGTAGAATCCTGATACCTCAGGCAGCCTGTGTGCGGCCACCAAACGCTGCTTTCCTATCATCCAAACAACTTCAAAGGTAGATCCTGTTTCAAGATGCTAAACCTGAATTTCAAAGAGGAACTGTGACTAGCTCTGTCAGGCAAGAACATGCAGGATCAGGACCTGGACCCACTCAAGGCCGGGTGACGCTACACCACACATTTCTCAGAAGGCTACCATCTTGAGTGGAAAATGTTTCTTTAAAAGCTCTTCCTGATTCATTCTAGGAATGCAGTGATGATGGCATGATGGCAGATGTGTGCAGCACGACCCATCCGGACCCCTTCTTCGCCCTGTAGCGGACGGGAGTTTTGAGCAGCAGCCGCCGGGACTCTGTCACAGGCAGGCAGGCGGATGCAGTCTGCACACTGCAGTGTCCCGCGCAAGCGAGGGCACCCACTGATGCCCAGGGGGAAGGCTCCACGTGGCCGGGCATGGAGCCTCCGCCCATACCATGGTCCCTTGGCGCCTCTCTTTTGCCCATTTTTAAAAAAACAGAATTCTCATTTTATTGAAATTGAAATAAAAATGTACGAAATTTATTTTCTTCACCAAATAAAAAATAAAAGCTCTTCCTACCAAAAGAAGGGCAGAAAGTTGGTAACTGTTGAGCTGGACAGGTACACGAGGATTCATTAAACCCTCTACTTAAACATGCAGAGATAATACAAATAAAAGTTCTTCATGCTCACTGTAGTGATGGCTTATTCTAAAGAGTCAAAGTCACAAATTAATATCATTATTTCTCAACATTTTTAACAATCCTCAGGCAAAGGTGTAACATTTGCACCCTTCAGGAGAACTTCTCTGTAGGATGGGCACTACACAGGCACTTGACCACTATCTTCAAATGCAATAAAAACAGGTCCACAGAAGAGGTACTCCCTGTTTTTCAGAAAGTTTTGCAAACTTTCTGGGCTAAAAATGAAATTTGATTTTATTTCATCAGATTTATTTTTCCAAGATTAAGTTTCCTAAGCTTTTAACTACACCATAAGAAAAAGTATTTATGTATTTTTACATTTTAGAATCAGAAATAGTAATATTGCTTTTAAAAAAACAACACACACTATGCAAGCACCATTAAAATTTCAATCCCGACCAAAGGTTCAGCAAAATACAAGCCAACCCACTTACATCAAAACCTGTGTGCTATCTACCACCCAATCATTATCCTCCCACCACCACTTTTTATACAATTGTTACATCTTCTACAGTAAAACAAAAATGGCCCTGCCCACTAATACCTCATACAAGCATGAAGCTCAAATTTCTAAAGCCCCTTACCAAACTCACTAATTTTCCACATGGGGTGATGGAAATGTTCTCAAGTTAGATATTGGTATGGTTGCATAACATAGTCAATATATTAAAAACCACTAAACAGTACACTTTAAAAATGGCACATTTCTTGTTACATGAATTATATCTCAAAAACTTCAAAAATTTTTAAAAATAATTCCATGCTTAGAAAAAAAATAATGTCCAGAATGGACTCAGGCTTTACACATCAGAGGAGCTGGTACAATTACATGGGCATTGGAAGGAAACTAAAGTCTTATAACAAAATAAATGCCAATAGATCTGAGACAGATTTTTTTTTTTTTTTTTTTTTTAAAGAAACAAAAGAAACCATTCAATTCTGGAATAAAAATGGGTGAGAGAATTTGTCATGACTCAAAATAAAGAAAAAAGAAAAAAGTTGTACAGTGTGATTTCATAAAATCCAAAAGACCTATCAGCAATCAGCAAAGCATATCATAAACACTGAAAAGGAAAATCTTGAAAAATATTTGCAGTATACAGTAAATACAGAAATGAGTGGATGAACATCCCAGCAGCACACAGATAACCAAGAGAACACAGGATTCCAATTCAAACACATGCTGATGATCAATCTCCTACAATTAAATAAACTGTAAAATTAGTCTTTGTTGCTGAATGTATTGCCAATGGCAAAAAAAAAAAAAAACTCAGTTTTTACAAAGACACAATTAGTGAGAGAATAAATTGGTCCAGTCTATTGTAGAGTAAAACCAGTAACATGTATCAAAAGTGACATGTCAAAATTTTTTAAAAAGCACCAATTAAAAA
>JAQZBX010109744.1:0-10435 GCA_029593785.1 Cabassous unicinctus
TAGCTGGTCTACCATTTCATTTGTTGTTATCATGGAATTGCCAGCCTCCTCTTAATCACTCATCATCAAAATCTCCATCATTTTGACAGCACTCTTAGACCTGTACGTGCTCTCTTTCACATAAAGTGAGTCCCTTGGGGAGAACTACAGAGTTCTCTGTTTTTACCGCCTGCCTCTCACCCTGGTCAGAACTTCTGCACCACTGCTTCAGAGCTAAAGGTGGGGACAGCAGCCTACTTCTCTCAAAATGATGTCCTGCTCTATGGGGAGAGGGGATACAGACAGAGGTGGTAGCCTCTAGTCTTCTCAGCTTGCCTTTCCTGGCATGGGAACTTCGCCTTAGAAGCAAATTGGGGCAATGGCAATTGAGGCTCAGTATTCTCAGCCTGTCTCACCTGGGGTAAAGCTTCTGTCCTACAAGTAGACAAGTGGGAGCTAGGGAGAGAAAGTTTGTCCTGGTCCCCTCAAGCCCATATTTGCCTGAAGTAGAGGTACTGTACCTGGGGCTGGGGAGGATGAGGAGGCTTTGCCCCTCCCAGTGAGAAACTGTTGGCCTAGACTGGGAGCTCGGGAGAGAGGGAGCTCTGCCTTCTCAGCTATGCCTAAGCAAAGTAGAACTTCTGTCACACTGAGCTGGGGTGTGATGGAGGAGAAGGTAATGGTTCAAATGCTACAGAGTCTCACTGTACTTGCCAAGGTTTAGTTGATCTTCTTGAATAATATTTCTCTGCTTTCTGTATGCCCTTGGGACAACATAGACTTTCAAGGGTTGCTTTAAAATAATTTTCTCAGGTTATAGTTGTTTTGCTTGGGAGAGGGTCTGTGTCACACCTCCATTCCAGCTATAAATTTTTGAAAGTAAACAAACTACATTTCTTCAAATATATTTAACTATCCAGACTTCACTGATCCACACAGCCCATTTGCCCTTCGCAGTCTGAGACAGGGAGGCGTTTCCCATACACTCCCAACCTGTTTCAGGTGGAGAAACAAGCAGTTTAATTTCTGAGCCTATAAGTGGTATTTAGTTTCATTTGCTTTAGCAGCATGACTTCCTTGGCATAGATGAGGGAGAAATTGGTCTCGAACCTACCAAACCATTTAGTTCGCTGGACAACTTGTCTCTCCTTGAGAATTTGAAGGCATTACCAGGGAGAGTTGGGTCTTTGGTCCTCTGCTGTCAGCAATCTGTGGTAATTGTGAAGAAGTGGCCATGCGCCCAGTCTCCCTGCTCCCCAGTACTCAGCTACATACCTAAATTCTATTTATACCACGCTGGCATTGGTGGGTTGAAGGGTCTCACTTTAATAGCTGGTGCCCACAGGGGCAGTTTCCAGCTGCTTTTGCAGCAGGATAAGTATTCTCGGAACATCCTCTTTTCCAGGATCATGGAATATCAGTAAGCTTAGTCTAAGACAAGGGTCGGCCTGTTGCCTGTTTTTGTGTGGATTTTACATTTTAAAAGAGTTGGGGGAAAAAGGGTTGGGAAAAATCATAAGATGATGATTTCGGGGCACGTGAAAATATGAAATTCAGATTTTGCTGCCCATAAACAGAAGTTGATTGGAACACGGCCACGTCCATTTGTTTCGCGTTGTCTGTGTCTGCTTCTGTGCCGTCACAGCAGAGTCGAATAGTTGCGACCGAGGCTGTGCGGCCCCCAAAGTCAAAATCATTCACTGTCTCGCCCTTTACAAAAAGTTTGCTGATCCCTGGTCTAAGATATGTTTCAGTGGAGCAGCACGTGTCGTTCTTCTTAACAAAATATTTTTAGGGCCCCAAAATATATCCCAACAGGGCTGTAGAGGCCCAACAAGTTACACAAGAGAAAGACTTTGAGGGCAGTTATTATATTTTGAGTTCAGATCAAAATAAGAATGCTACCTGTCTTGGTGCAAGCAAATCTTATTCAAAAGGGGAACTTAAAAATGAATTTGAAACCAGTTCCCCAGTGTTGTAAATTCTCCCAAAGCTGCCGTTTGATCTGAGATTATGGCATTCTGACAGCTACTTCTGTAATTGATGGGTTTCTTTTTAATTTAGAAAAAGACTTATCCCTTATTTGACTTATTGTTCTTGGGAAAAAATGTACTTTCCAAGGTTATGTCTGTGTTATACTGAAATACCTAGGTAAATCCATTAGTTTAGTTAAAAAATATAGCGGGAAGAAATCAAAGGAGTTATTTTTTGAATCGTATACATTCATAAAAACTTAGTGGAGAGAGGGTTTTAAAAATCTGAAGTTTTAAGCTAGTTGCTTTTTATGACAGTGTAGACAAGCGATGGACTATGATGATAAAAATGTGTTTCAATCCTCCAAATATGCTAAAACATGAGCACTGAACTCATGTTCTTTAACCATAGGGAAAAAAGATAGTTTTACCTGAGAATTGTCTGACTGTGAAAAACTAACATCTTCTCTTCACAGCATCTCCAACTCATCTTATTTATTAGTGCCTGCTTCCTGCAAAAACAATTTTTACTCAGAGTTTATAATAGTCCACCCTTAATTAAATGATCAAATATTATATGCTCCATCTATGCTGAAAAAGGGAAAGATCATCTGCCTCTACCCTGCAATCCTTGCTTATCAATTGGTTCAAGGTCCCTCTGTTTTGGGGGGGAGGGAGGAAGCATGTAATGAAACCATGTGATTTCCGAGGCTTAAAACCCCCAAATTTCTAAAGAAGTTCAGAGTCATACCCAGACTGGTTCAGTGTTTGAAACCAAATTTATGTCACATCTATATGTTAGAGCTTGGGAAATGTGCCTGGTCGATAAGTACTCAGGTTCATCTACACAGGCATGATCTCCTTCCCCATCCTACCGGGCCTCACCTGCCCAAAGCCACAGCTTCTCTTCTGTGCCAATTACTTGCTGAGACATTTTTGTGTCTTTTTTCCAGGCATCTAGTGGCAACTATTATTTCATCCCATACATCCTGACACCGGGTGCTGATTATTTTTGTTGCGAGAGTGATGCCCAGAGGCGAGCCTCGGAGTACATGCAGCCCAACTGGGACACCATCCTGGGCCCGCTGTGTGTGCCCCTGGTGGACAGGTTCACTAGCCTCCTCAAGGACATCCACGTGACCTCACGGTAATGCCCATCAGCCACCAACGTCCCCACGAGCCTTGACACAATTTCCCCTTTACTTTTATGGAGGCGGTAGACCCTCAAATAACCCGAATGCTTAGAGAATGGGGACCTTGGGCCAATTTTTTTTTTTTAATTGTAACATATATATAACATGCAATTTGCCATTTTCATCATTTTTAAGTATAGGATTCAGTGGTATTAATTGCATTCCCAATGTTGTGTTATTGTCACCACCATCCATTACCAAACCTTTTTCATTACCCCAACCAGAAACTCTATACCCATTAAGCAAGAAGCCAATCAGTTTTTTAAATTTTTTATTGTGGTAACATCTGTAACACAAATGATCCCGTTCTAACCGTTTTTAAGTGAACAATCCAGTGGTATTAATTATAGTCACGACGTTGGGTAACCGTCACCATTATCTAGTTCATCAGAATGTTTTCATTGTCCCAAACAAAAATTCTGTACCTCTTAAGCAATAACTCCTCATTCCTCTCTCTCCTCAGCCCTGGTAACCTCTCATCTACTTTCTGTCTTATTCTGGATAGTTCATAGAACGTTTGACGTTTTGTGTCTGGCTTCTTGGGCCAGTCATTTTCACATCATACTGGAATCCTTTCTTACCCCTCACCACTGAGGTGTAGAGGAAGTGGAGTTAGCAGTCAGGATTGGGACTGAGGCTGGTCTTGACCCCCTTTGTGACCTTGATAAATCATTTCTCTCTAGCTGTTTTCTCATCTAGCATATAATAAGGAAGGTAAGTCAGTGACTTTTTAAAATCGTCTCTTCCAACTCGAAGATTCCGTGTGTAAGGACAGTCTCTGAAGAAGATTTAATCCCTCCTTAGTTGTGGAGGTTCTTAAAATGCCTTGGCAAGGTCCTTCTGATCGTACGTACGTTTTTGTGCTGTGAAAGTCCAGGCGCACCGAGTCAAGCTGAAGTTATTCTGACCTCAGGATGTACTGTGATGTGTTCTTTTTAGATTTCTGTCGCAGGCGGTGTGGAATACTGAATCAGAGGTGGACAGATTTCAGTTTGAATCCTGGGCCAGGCAGCCTCTACCTGTGTAGCCTTGTAAAAGCTCATCATTTGGAGCCTCGGCTCTCAAGACACCATACCTTACATTTTTCTTATTCCAAAAATCCAAGGCAGAAAAATTTTTGTACTCAACTGAAGGAACGAGTTATTTTGCTTGAAGCCAATTTAAAGGATTTACTCCTGCATGTTATGTCACAAGAAGGATTTGCCTTCCAAAAGAAATGAAAATAAGCACTGGCAGAACTACCCTATAATGAAATTTCAAGGACTGCACAATGTACGTGGGCTTACATTCTAGCACCCTGAACTGGGGAGTGCTAATATTGCAGTATTTGTTTGAAGTATACGCTTGTCAACAGTCCATTTTCCTTTTCTATCCCATAACCCCTTCTGTGGACTGTTTCTTTTACAGACTTTAAATGGCCAAGGAAGATTGGAAACCCAGGCATGTGTGATCACAGACCCAACAAGAAAGCAAATGGGAGACATTTTGTAGCACATTCCTGGAAAACCTCATCGAGTCCCACCTCGCTAACTATTGTCTCATTGCAGAACTCACTTTAGTGATGTTTGAGAGGTCTCCCAACACCATATTTTCAAGTCTGACAAGGAGTTAGTCTAGCTTGAATCTGCCAGAAAAGTCAGCTCTTTGCAAGAAATGGACTCAGAGTTGCTACGTATTCAGGGTACACATCGGTAGGCAGACAGCTCTTTGGGCTTGGTTTAATTTGAAAGGTCTTGAAAGACCTGTTGGTTTATTCCCACCCCATGACCTCGCAGACGTCAGTGGTCAGTGAGAGGGTAAGTGGTGCTTAGCGTTTAAAACCTCTGTAATGGGGATGGAAGGGAGGCTGTTAGCTCAACACCAACTCTGATAGATAGACTCTTTGGAGGCCTGTGCTGAAAGGGAATTTGAAGCCGTTTCCAAGTTCATATTGATTAGCAACATCTTCCCTGGTTACCAGAGGGCAGAATGGCCTTGTGTTTATTGCATATCTGATGTCCCTGAGCCATGCTCGTTTCTGTGTTTCGTTTATTTACTTAAAAGTTACTGTCCTTATTAGTGGTTCTTGTTTACCTGCGAAAACAAGAATTAAAAAGTACAACTGGCTTTTTACTTGTCATGCTAGACTAATACCATTTTAATAGCTTTGATGCCTTTCTTGTCCACCAAATGGACCGTGGCTCTCACCCAACCTAATGACTCATTAGATTAGTGATGGAATTTTAAACACTAGCAGAATCTGCTAATTTGCTCGTCAGTGCACCAGACAAATATGAAAATTAAAAGTTAAAGCACAGTGCTGATATTTTTTTTGTCAGAATCCTTCCTATGGGGCATCACCTCACTCTTTAAATATTTATTAAGGTCTTATTATGAGCACAGGATCAGTTTATGTGCTATATGCAAATTTATTTGGCCTGGTCTTAGGATTGTTAATAGGAAGTAACATTTGTTCTTCCTCATTCTCACCTGTTGCTTCTCTCTCTGGAGACTATCATTTAATCTAGTTTACGCTCTTTAATTAATATCACTTCATTTAGTAAACTATCTTTTAGTTTGAACAGCTTAACTTTGCTCCTTGCAGGTAGGTCATTCCAGGTACTTAATGGGTGGACAGTATTACTGCTTGGCAATGCACAGCCTCTGTAAAAAAATGACTTAGAAGGTAGACAAGATATTTAATCTGTGGCCATTGCACGGCTTCCTTTGTATACCAAACGTCAAGGTAGGTCATTTATAAAGGTTTGAAAGCACTGTCTTAATTTCTCAGGGTTGCTGCAACAAATGACTGCAAACTTGGTGCCTTAAAACAAGAGAAATGTGTTGTCTCCCAGTTCTGGAGGCCACGAGTCTCACATCAAGGCGCTGGCAGGGTCGTGCTCTCTCTGAGTCTTTAGGGCTGGGTCATTCCTTGCCTCTTCTGGCTTCCGGTGTTTTGTTGCCAATCCTTGGAACTCCTTGGATCACTCGGCAATCTGCCTCCACCTTTACAGGGCCACCTTCTCCTCCTATAAGGACCCTGGCCATATTGGATTAGGGCCCACCCCGATTTATCTTAACTGGAAGATGTCTGCAAAGACCCTCTTTTTTCCCAGATGAGGTCATAGTCTCAGGTACCAGGGGTAGGACTTCAACAGATCTTTTGTGGGGAACACAATTCAACCCCCTAACAACCACATACCAGATCCTAGTGTTGGTTCTTTGAGAGGATCTGGGTGAAACATTGCAATGGGGTCTTAAACTGCTTCACATGTTTTTAAACTTTCCCATCATCTAGATGCCCACACGGAGGAGGTTTTACATTACAGAAACATTCTGATGGTCCACAATGACAGTGAGTGGGAGTGACGGGGTAAATAAGGTTGTCCACAAGCTTCCAGGGACATGTGTGTGTCCCTTTTTGCATTGCTCCAGGACACGATACCAGTGCCTGACTCTTGATCAACTGTGAGAAGCTTCGTGATTACTATTATGGGACCCCCGATAGAGAAGTTAGTTTTTAAAAAGTTCTCATTTTACTATGTTTCATGGCGTCTGGGGTTCTGTTTGACTTTGTGATATTCTACTAGAGCGGATAAAATAAATATTCAAGTAGGGGACCTTTTTGCTTTCTATGTGTTGAAAATACCAGAGGAAGTGGGTTGGGTAGCAAGTCCTATGTGTTGTCCAAGTACATATTGGGTCCACTTTGAAAATATCTTCAAAGTTATACGGAACTGATTTATTTATTTACCGTCGAATGGTTACTATCTGCAAAATGTGAACAATGAAGCAGCAAGTGTCTCCTGTTTGCTAGTGCAGGGATGGTCTGGGCTGAGACCCTGCGTGTTGGCCTAAGCCACGCCAGCGAGAACCCTGTTTGTTTGACCTACGAAAGAAAGCAGGGTCCTAGATGTGTGTGAAAGTGACAGGAGGTTTCTGTGTTTCCCGCTCCAGTGCTTATTACAAAGAAACCCTGTTAAATGACATTCGGAAAGCCAGAGAGAAGTACCAGGGCGAGGAGCTGGCGAAGGAGCTGGCTCGGGTCAGACTCCGCTTGGATAACACCGAGGTTCTGACCTCAGACATTGTCATTAATTTGCTGCTGTCCTACCGCGATATCCAGGTACGAAATACGTTTTAAGGCTAAAACATCCTGAGTTCTTCCTCAGCGGGAAACTCCTCCTATGAAGTGCTCTCATGCTATGCCTGTGGGGGGTATGGGGCTGGGTCATAGCTCACTCAGCATATCTGTTGTGGAGACATCGGAGGGTATTTGTCGTATCTGGGCTGACGTGCATCCAGAAGGCCACTCCAACGAGATCATATATACAGGCCCACGGGGTATAAGAAACTCAGAATTTAACAGTTTATAAGCACTTTGTGCTAGGTGTTTCTCCAAGCCTGTTGCAAATACTGGTTCATTTAACCCTCTTAACAACTCTATGGGGCATATACTCTGATTATCCCCATTTTACAAATTGGGAAACAGAGGCACAGAAAAGGAAAGTAACTTGCCCAAGATCACACAGCAGTTGGTGAAGCTGAGACTCAGACCGAGGCAGGCTGATTCCGTTGTCCTTGCTCTTACCTCTCTGCTTTGCTTCTTCCTGTTGCCCTTTATCACTTCCTTCTTTGTTTACCACCACCCACCAGTGACGGGGAAAATGGGAGGTAGCAGAGGCAAGTTCAGGACCCAGGGAATGTGGATTTATATTCCAAGACAAGTGCCAGAGGCTTCTGGAGAGCTTTTGAGACAGGACTTGTGGGAGGGGGTACCATGAAGGAAACCAAGCATTTCTTCCCTCCAAGTTTAATGGCACTGAGCCATTGCCAAGGGTGTCCTGCCTGCTTTCCCTCTGGAGGAACATGGGTGACGTACCCACTTGCAGAATTCTACTGAGCCTGTCAGGTTGTCGGCCACTGGTCTTGCAATCTAAATGAGGGAAGCTCTTTTCCAAATTTGGAAGAAATATGGCAAACTGAGAGCAGAGTCAAACCACTAAGGCAGCCACGCCCCTAGTGACAAAGAGACTCATCTGATTTTAATAGCAGGTGCTATTAGGGGTTGTGCCAGTGATTAAATCGTGACCCACGGAACAAGAGAACAGGAATGGCCTTTCTTGAAGTCTTTCTCCCCTTGAGCTGTTGCCCGTCTCCTCTCCTGGCCTTCGTGCATCTCTTCTTTTCACAACCTTCCACTGGGGGCCTCTCAGGCTCAAAGGTGAGCTGGGAGGTCCCCAGAATACGCTGCCTTCTCTTTCCTGGGGCAACAGCATCAAGGTGCAAACCCAGCAGACAGGCTTGGGTTGTCAAGACAGTGGAAAGTGCTGGCCCTTCCCGATGATTCCGAGCCTGGTCGGAAGGGTAGCAGCTGGTGCTGCTAAGAGAGGACCCAGCGGAGATGAACATGGTAGCGATTTTTCCCTGGGGACTCATGCAAAGCTTAGCGGTGGTTCTCACGCGGGGGTGATTTTGTTCCTCCATGGCCATTTGACAGTGGCTGGAGATATTTTGGGTTGTCACAACTAGGCGTGCACCGGATAACTCCCACAACAGAGAATTATCCAGTCCAAAATGTCAGTAGCACCGAGGTTGAGAAATCCTGGTTTAGATGAATTCTGTTATTTCCAACCAAGTAGGAAGGACTGGGACACTTTCCCTTGATGTAGGGAGTGACTGTAAACTTTTTTGTGCGTTTGCGTCCAGCTCATTTTTACTCACAGCTCTGCTGGTGGTGGTACCTCCCTTGGGTAGCGTTTCCCTGGATGCTGGGCTCACTGCTTGCTTTTGTTACCTTTCATTTTCACCCTTTTCCTTTGATCCCTCTGTGACCTTTGGCAGCATGGATTCCTTCTCTGTCCTCCTCTCTGTCCCATCCATCTTGTTTTCTTAGCTTTTTTTTGGTCTGTTAAGAGCTACAAGTAACTTCACTGAATTCCACCCCCCAGAAGGGAAGGCTTGTCTTTAAATGCTGAGGCTGTCTCATGTTTATAACTGTTCAGAAAAACATGGCAAGAGCTTTGCTTCCTGGTTTTCTCACCTTGGGACCTCTTGCCCTCAGGACTATGATGCAATGGTGAAGCTGGTAGAAACGCTGGAAATGATGCCTACCTGTGATATGGCTGAGAAGCATAATATGAAATTCCACTATGCATTTGCACTGAACAGGTAAGAGGGAGAATGCGCATGGAGGGTTTCAGAACATGCCGCCTAGTGAATCCTGCTTCCTTCTTTCATTCAACATTAATCATGCATATGCCAGGTCGTGTGTGAAATGCCAAGGATAAGAAGATGGACTTTGTCTTTGGGACATATATTCCCTGTAAAGAAATCCTTATAGCACTGGGTGATAAACGTCATAATGAAGATTTGTCCAAGGTGCTTTGGAAGCATTAGCAAAGGGCAAGATTGATTCTGCTTGGGTGTTTTAGAGAAGCTTCTCTGAGGATTTTTGAGCTGGGGTTTGAAGAATTAGTAAGAACTACCCCGTTGGCAAGAGAGTGTGGGGTGGGGGGATGATGAAAAAGACCATTATGTGTAGATAGGTGAGAAGAATGAGCATAGAGTTTTTCATGTGCAGGGTGCATTCCAGAAGCATCCAGGGCACCCAGAATGCAAGATGCAGGTGGAACAAAGGTAGGTGATGTGAGTAAATGTGGAGGAGGGACTTGGTGTCTGGAAAGGACCCTGAATACATGACTAAGGAGTCAATGCTGTCTTGTCATCTGGATAGAGGGGACGGGACTAGTTTAAGCAGCAGAATGGATACCACTGTATGATAGAAAAAGAGGGTGCCAGCTTTAATTACTAGGACAATCTGAATTTGGGAATACAAATTGCTGTTAGAAAGTGGTTCTGTATTGTAGGCTAGGACAGGGTCCTCTATGCTGAAAATCTCATTTTCTCCAACAAACCAGAGATTTTCTCTAGAATTGTAATATTTACTTCATTTATATCTGTGATCTAATCCTGGATTTTGCGTTTTTTGCATTAGTTTTAGCTTGGCTAGCTGACAGTATAGTCACAGTAGGATTTGAGAAAGTTTTGAGTAAGTTTATAGCATTTCCTTGTGTCTATGAAGGGGATAACGTGATGGACAAATAATCTTGCATTACGGTTGGTCTTTAACTTTTAGGAAGTGGAGTAAAGCGTGGCCATAAATTAGTTACTAACAGTTGACAGGAATGAATGATGTTTGACCATCAGATGGCAAGGGCTCTGTGTTACTGGGCAAGCTGCTTTGGACCAGCCAGCTTTTCTTGCTGTCTTCCACTTCTTTGCGTTCAGAAGCCCTTTCAAACTGCTTCA
>JAQZBX010109745.1:0-10435 GCA_029593785.1 Cabassous unicinctus
AAAAAAAAAAAAAGATGACTAGGAATTAACCATTGGATTTGGCAATAAGGAGGTCATTTGCAATATTGACAAGAAAAGTTTGTTAAAATTGAATGGTGGGGAAAGCCTTCCTGGAGTTGGCATAAGAAAAACTGAGAAGAAAAGAATTAGAGAAAGCAAATAAGAAAACTCTTTCAACATATTTTACTATGATGAGGAAGTAATAAATATCAGGGAAGTGGGGATTAGGAAAAGGAATTTTCAAATTGTGGGAAATAGCAGGATATTTCTATGGTGATGGTAATTATCTGGTAAAGAATTGTGAAGAAAGAGCAGAGAATTATCAGACCACTGCTCTTGAGTTGAGAAAAGGAAGTGCAATCTGGTGCACAAGTGGAGATACTGGGTTTTTTTTTCCTTGCTTTTTTTTTTAAGAATTTATTTATTTATTTATTTACTTTTATCCATTTTCACCCTCTCCCCCTGTTTTTGCTGTTTCTGTGGCCATTCATTGGGCAACTCTCTGTGTCCTTTCCTGCCCTCACTTATCATCCTTCTCCTCCTGTCTTCAATGAGATTTGATCCTCAGACCCTCCCATGTGGAAGAGAGATGTCCTACTGCTTGTGCTACCTTAGATCCTGTGTTTTGGTGCATCTCCTCTTGGCTCTCCCTTGTGTCACTCTCCTGTTACATCATCATCTTGCTGCATGGCTTGCAGGGCCTGGTGGCTCACCTGTTCATGGGGCCTGGTAGCTCACCTGGGGCTGGGCATCTCATGGGTTCTGGCGACATACTTGTGCACGGGGCCTGATGGCTCACCAGCTTGCAGGGCCTGGTGGCTCACCCAGAGCCTGGCAGGTCACCCACTTGTAGGGCCTTGAGATTCATGGTCATGAATTAAAATGAGAACAGTTAGTGTGGTCCTGAAGTGACACTCACAGGATGAAGCATAAATTGGTTAAAAATTCACAGTTTGTTAACCTTTTCTAAAGACAGGCATTTCTGCAAAATCCTCTAGGACTATGGTTAAGCTTTGAACAAGCAGCTTCTTAGACTAATATTTGACTTTATTGCCACCTTATGGCAAAATAGCATAAAGGCCAGATTAATATAAGGGTAATAGAGTTACAGAAATTAGCTTTAACCAGGTTGTCCTAATCTGAGCTGGGATTAAGGTGTGTGGTTCATTCTTGTTCCTCTTAGGAAATGATCCTTGGAACTGATAATTATTTGATCATATATTTTTAAGCAGCTTATCAACTATGTCCACAGGTGTGACAAATTTCCAATCACTTTTTTTTTTAATGTAATGTGAACTCCCTAGTAATAAATTCTTTACTTTTTCCTTTAGGCTTAGAATCTCTAAGTCCTTATTCTTCTTTGAAAGGTCTGAACAGTGCTGTGTTTCAGTTTCAAGTTCTGTTAATGGTCTATTTGTCTTCCCATCCAGATAGATTTCAAAATATCTTCAGTCTGGTAAGAAGCCTAAATCAGGAGTAATGTCTATAGTAGCATCTATTCCAAATTCTATTCCAAAACTTTGTTTCAAACTTTTAAAATAATTAGTACGATCCTTCCCCTTTATTGCACCTATATTGGTAAATACAATTCCAATCTGTTTTCACAGTATGTATTTTTAAAAATTCCTGGGACCACTCTATTAGCTACTTCACTTTAGAGAAATGACTTCTAATTTCAGAGGGCAGCACAATTACCTAAATTGATTGATATCTGCCAAAGGAAAATTGTTATAGTAAAGAGCTATTCCTTAAAATATACTAGTTCTTTTCTTAAGATATGGACATTTTTGATAAATTTCAGATTCCTCTTACAGTCTGTAAAGCTTTAAAAATTACAATAAACTCTTAGCTTTTAGTTTGACGGGGAAGCTGTTTTATAGGGATCAACAAAACTTAACTTTCAAAGGATTTAGAAGAGATTTTTGGCTATATCATTAAGAGGATTTTTAAATTTGGATTTTTAATATTTGGTACATGAAAGAGAAAGTATTTAGATAAAAATTATTTTTCATATGACAAAACATATTTTCAATAAAGAAAAATGAATCAATGTTGACTTTCTGCTGACAAAGAAATCATATTATATGTATTTCACTTATATTTACCAATTCTGGAAGCTTATATTCCTTTGAATAGATTCTGGTTTCCATTTAGTAACATTTTCCTTCTGACTAAAGAACTTCTATATTATTTCTAGTAATGCAGGTCTGCTGTTGATGAATTTTCACTTTTGAATGTCTCAATGCCTTTTTTCATCTTTGTTTTTGAAAGATATTTTTTTTCTGAGCATTCAATTCTAGGTTGACTTTTTCCCCTTGGATTACTTTAAAGACATTGCTCTATCATCTTGTCATATTTTTTCATATCAGAAGTGTGCTGTTATTCTAATTTTCATTCTTCTGTACATAATGTGTCTTTCCTCTCTAGCTGAATTGAAATTTTTCTCTTTATCACTGCTTATGAACAATTTAATATAATGTTTTGTAGGGCAGTTTTCTTCCTGACTTTTGTGTTTGTGGTTTGTTGGATTCTTATATCTATGGATTAATTTATGGTTCTCATTAAATTTAGAAATGTTTTGGACTTTTTTTTCCCCTGTCCATTTTCCCATCCTTTCCTGTGGGACTCAATTACTCATATAGTAATGTTTTTCTACAGTTCATTAATGCTCTGTTTATTTGTTTTTCAGTCATTTTTTCCTCTTTCTTTTTCACTTTACATAGTTTCTATTATTGTTTCTTCAAGTTTACTAGTCATTTTTTTCTGCAGTGCCCAATTTCTTCTGTGTCCAATCATCTGCTATCTGCTATGTAGTGCAATTTTCATCCCAGCAATTGTATTTTTCATCACAATAATTTCAATTTCCTTCTTTTTTATATCTTCCATGTCTATACTTATGATGCTTAATCTTAGCATTACTTTCTTGAAAATTATGGAATACAGATATAATAGCTGTTCTAATATCCTTACTAATTCTATACTATTTATCTTTCCTTGTTTCAGTTTCAATTGATTGATTTCTCCTCACTCTAGATTATATATTTCTGCTTAGTTGAAAATTTTTAAATTAATAATTAGATGCTATTGTTCATTTTAACTTTTTGGATGCTGGATTTTTTAATATTTTTATAATTATTCTTGAAATTATTAAGTGGGACCAGAGAGGTGTTTAGAAATTATTACTAGCTAAAAAATTATAACTAATTTTCTTCACTATGGTGGCAATTCATGTCTGAATACCTGTATTAGCCAGCCAAAGGGGTACTGATGCAAAATAACAGACATCTGTTGGTTTTTATAAAGGGATATTTATTTAGGGTAGAAACTTACAGCTACCAGGCCATAAAGCGTAAGTTACTTCCCTTACCAAAGTCTGTTGCCATGTGTTGGAGCAAGATTGCTGCCAACCTCTGCAAGGGTACAGCCTTCTTCTTCCTCTAAGGCTCTGTGGTCCCAGAATCTTCTAATCTCATCTCTAGGCTGGGATAAGTCTCGACTCTCTCCCAGGGCTCATCTCTCTGTGGGCTCAGCTGTGCTGTTCTCACCACAAGGTCATCTGTAGACTAAAAGGCTCTCTTTCTTCCTGTAATCTCTGCCTTGGTTATGGAGCCATATCTATTCCTCTGTGTTCTTCTCCTGTTTCTTTAGTTCCCAGGGTTCCAGCATGAAAATCTCCACTCTCTGCTCTGCCGTATTGTTTTCTCATTGAGTCCGCACCTACCAAAGGGGCAAGGACTCAATGTCTTATTGACATGGCCCAATCAAAGCTCTAATCATAATTTAATCAATAAAAGTGAAACCTCTGAAGTTAATAAAATCTGATATGCCCAGAGGAACAGACCAGTTTAAAAACACAATCCAATATCTATTTTTGGATTTCATAAAAAATGCCAAAATGCTACTATACCCTACCTGATGACCTGTGAATTATGAAGTTTTCTACTCGGGCTTGTGAGAAATTCAGATTACTTCTGATTCTCTGTGAACTCTAGAGATTGTCCCTTTATTACTTTGGGGTGGCCCTTTCTCTGGATTTGGGTAGTTTCCTCTTGTGTATATGATGATCAGTACTTGTCAAAGACTCAAGGTGGACATTCCACTGGTTCTCTCTCTCTCTCTCTCTCTCTATCTATCTATCTATCTCTCTCTTTCTCTCTCTCCCCCTCTCTCTTTCTCTCTCTGGAGCTTTCTCTGGAGCTCTCTTCTTTCTGGTACTCTGCCATGTGAATTCAAGCTGCTTTGGCTTCCCTGAATTTCCAGCTCCATTTCTTCACTTGAAAGTTCACTAGGTGCTGGATCCTACCTCTCAGGTTTGCAGCTTGGAAACTCTTTCCATGTGTTATGGATTGAAATGTGCCCCTGCCCCACTCCTTAAAAAAAGTTTAATACTCACCCCCTTTCACATGAATATGATCCTATTTGGAAATAAAATTTTGAAAATATTATTAGTTAAGATGAGACCAAACTGGGTCCTAATCTAATTTGACTGATGTTCTTATAAGGCAAGGGAATTTGGGCACAGCAGGAAATAGACAGAAAAGATGGCCATGTGACAATCAGTTAGAAATTGTTTTATGTCATGGATTGCTGACTTTCACCTGAACCCTACACACTTCAGAGGAAGTGTGGGCCTGTCAACTACTTGATTTTGGACTTCTAACCTACAAAACTGTCAGGCAGTAAATTGCTGTTCTTGTAAGCCATCTAGTTGGTGTTACTTTGTTATGGCAGCACCAGAAATCTAAGACACCATATAATAAACTGTAGTATTAGTAGGCCTTATTTGTATTTCCTCTCTCAGGAATCACTGTTATGCACTGCTTGATGTCCAATGTCTATATCTGTTTAGCTTACAACCAAAAGTTACAACTCCCATATTTGAATGCCCTCCTCATCTTGTTCAGGTTTGACTTCTAACATGAGGCAACTAGCACCATGAACTTCCATACTTCATGGAAAACCTCATTATCTCACTTTGACTTTGACACCCCACTCTGGACCACCTTGGTTCCCATTACAAGTACTATGTGGAAACTTATTATGCTGAGTCTCATCTGAAGGATTTAGGAATGAATTGTTTAAGAAATGAAGGGAAGAAAAGGTAGAAGAAAAAGAAGATACCTAACAAATAAAATTTGTGTGTTTGTGCTATATATATATATATATATATACATAACAAATAATGTTGATTTAATTTAATTTCAGAAATGTAAGTGTGTTTCCGACAGGCATTTTCCTAAATAAAATTAATAATAATAGTTGGTCTAAGGGTTACGAGATTTAATAAGATTGTCAACATCAGTTTATGATAAAACACTAATAAGTAAAAATAGATAATTTTTTTCTCAGTTGACTTTGAAGATAGAGGAAGGAGTCAAAAAACCAGGAATGAAGGTGGCCTCTACAAGGTGAAAATGGAGTAGAGTGGTTTGAGCCGATGGTCAATATGAACAAAACCATGATTAGGTGGAAGGGAATAGTTTGGCAGTGGAGGGGGTAATGGTGGTACAGGGATGTGAATGGGGTTGATGGTGTTGAAATGTGAGGATAACCAGGGTGTGGGGGGGTTGGGATGGACTATCAATGGAACTAAGGTGGAGACCCACACAATAAACAAGAAAATATTAAACTCTTATCCTGGGCAGTCTTGCTACATTTTTAAATAAAGAGGCAAGAACATCTCAAGTACATAGGCAGCACCGAATTCAAAAAAGTCCAATATGTCAAGCCCTCAATATTAATGTATGTAACTATAAACTTTACTCTTCAAAACTTGTAACTTAATGGTTGCCATAGGTTCTGAGGAGATGTGGAGAAAGGAATGGGTGGAACATGGAGCATCTTTGGGGTATTGTAGCTATTCTGCATGATCTTGCAATGACAGATACGGGCAATTATACATTTTTTCAGAGCCTATAAAGGTATACAGTGCTAAAGGTAAACCATAATATAAACCAGCGATCATGGTTAGTAATAATGCTTCAATATTTGTTAATCGATTGTAACAAATATATCATACTCAGGTAGGATGTCAATGGTAAGGGAAGATGTTATGGGGGAAGGAAGAGGGGTGTATGGGAATCCCCTGTGTTTTCTATGTGACTTTTCTGTAACTTAAAACTTCTCAGAAAATAAAGTGAAAAAAAAATAGAAAGACTCTGGGGGAACATATAGAAGAAATTATCAATATACACAAAAGATAATAGATATTTATGGTGATGAAAGGCACAATGCAAAAAAAATAATTTCTTTTTTATATCTTTTTTGTGTAATTTTTAAAGTTATTTTATTTTCTTATTGTTATTTTTCTGTTGGATTTCTTGAAGTTGAAATTTTTGGTTGCAGAAATGTGTGCAGCTGTGGTAGGGGAGGATCACTGGTCTGGGATGTTGATGGCAGGGGATGTGTGTGGGGAGGTGCACCTGGGGCATACCTCTAGAGAGTGTGAGAGTGTTCATGTGGTTATGAGGTGTTGTCTCAGAATAATCAACAGAATATTACTCCCATCCTGGTGAGCCCTGCTATGTTCTCTTAGAGAGTGGTGAGAATCTCTGTAGTACTTGGGCAGTGTCTACCAAAGGAGAGTGGACCAATACTCCAGACCCTTGATATTGATGCTTATACTTACAAACTTCATTCCTGTGAAATTGAAACTTGGCCTAGTAATATAAGAGTTATCTCCTAAAGGCCTCTTTATTGCTCAAATGTGGCGTCTCTCTTAGCCACACTAACCATATAAATTCAGTGCCTTCCCCCATTAAATATATGTCCCAGAGACTTTTTTTTTCAGTCTGTTCATATGGCAGGTAAACTCTGAAACTCAGCAGAGTTGCTGCCAACACCTACTCTCTAGGTAATCAGACTCGCACGGGACAACTAATAAAAGAATGATGATAGACAATGCCCATCCCAAGAAACAGAGAGTATCTTCAACTTTAAGCAGATAATTCCATCCATCTTCCCCATAAGATCTAAGTCCCTGTCCATCAGAAGCAGAGTAGGCATCACTATCCCAAAATCTTAAAGATAGAGGAACAAGCAAACATAAGTTGGATATGCAACTATGGACTAAGTAGACTTATTATAATTCTAGTAATGGAAGAACTTATATCATTGTTATAAAGACAGTGGTCACCAGAGGTTCTGAGGGAAGGGACAGGGAAGAATAGGGGTAACATAGGGCATTTTTGTGACATTGGAATTGTTCTGCATAGTATGCAATGACAGACACAAGCCATTATACATCCTGAAAACCTGTAAAATTGTGTGGTGCAAAGTGTCCAATATAATGTAAACTGTACACCAAGACTAATGACAATGCTTCAGTATATGTTCATCAATTGCAATAAGTGTACCACATTATTGAAAGATATTGTTAATGGGGGAATATATAGAAGGGAGAGGGGTTGGAGTATGTGGGAATCCCTTTTAATTTCAAAGTAGAATTTATGTAATCTAAATTTCCTTGATAAACTTTTAAGTTAAAAAAAAAAGAGAATTCTCAGTGATGCTGACTCTATTTCTTGTGTCAGTCAAACTTTGTACTGGATCTGGGAAGATGTCATTAAAGTAGGAAGGCAGAACTCAACTCTCTCACAAAAAAAAAAACAATGGCAAAAGGGTAAAGACCTACCTGAGAGAGCTGCTCAGGGAAGCTGCAGAACAGGACAGTGCTGTACATTACCTAGGAAGGAGAGGGACAGAGAGACAAAGAGGCTAAAGGAAAACCATGAGTTACCCCTGTGTCTGGGAATGGCACATATACCTTAACCTCAAGGCAGATAGCCTTGGTAAAACCCCTGACTCACTGCAGCCAACTGAGTGGGAAAGAACCTTCCCTGGGAGGAAGAAGGGTCTGGCAGGGAATGGAGAGTGGTTTCCTTTAAATGAGTTTGCCAAACTAAGCCCCCTTTAAATCTCAAAAAAGAGCACAGTCAGTACTTCAGTGGCCCCAGGGGGAGGGGAGGAAGGATCTGATAAAACAGGCTGTCACTCCCAACCACCCTGGGAGAGAGAAGAACTAGCTCAGTGAGGGGGCAGAGACAGGCTCCTAACCAGCCCTGCTCTGGCAAACTGTTAGAAGCTTAACTCACTTGTGGGAATGGGGCGGGGGAGGGAGAGTGACATAAGCTTTCAGAAATCTACCTGACCCATGCAGTTGGTGGAGCTCAACATAGGAATTCCTAACTTGCATATACAAGGTCCCTGGTTTGACACCTGGTACCTCCTAAGAGAATGGATACAGGGATTGAGCCACCAGGTTATCAGGCAACAAGCTGACAGCTTATGACATGAATGTATAGCTTAAATTTTTCTTTTGTCTTAGTTTTTTTTGAGCTGTTATTTTTAATTTTTATCACTTCTTTTCATTTTCTTTATTTTATTCACTAAAACCAGGTACCAAACCTGCAGAGGTGAGGTTGCTGGGTGATTGATTGATGACTACCAGCAGCCTGAGCAGCTCCCTAGGGGCCTAAGAAGAAAGGCTATTTTTCCTGGGTTGTTTTTTTGTTGCTGTCATTGTTGTTGTTTTGCTTTTTGTTTGTTGTCTTTTCCACTTTGTTTCCATTTTTCTTTTACTTATTTTTTCT
Source organism: Cabassous unicinctus (assembly GCA_029593785.1). NCBI lineage: Eukaryota > Metazoa > Chordata > Mammalia > Cingulata > Chlamyphoridae > Cabassous > Cabassous unicinctus. The sequence continues at coordinate 8,592 of JAQZBX010109745.1, forward strand.
ACCTAATTTATTTCTTTTCTTTCCTTCATTTTTCCATCTTCTGTCTTCTGTTGCTTTCCTTTCATTCCACCTCTTCTTGTTTGGTCTTAATTTTTTTCCTTTCTCTCTCTCTCTCTCTCATTCTTTTCTTCTTATCTCATATTTCTGAGCTTTTAATTCATTCTAATTTTTTATTTATTTTGTTTCTTGTTTCATTTTTCTACTCCACCTTTCTTAATCTTGTTTCTTTGTAATTTTTATGATTTTTAATCATATTACTTATTTACTTTCCTAGCACTTGTGTGGTTTCTCTTCTACCTTTTTAATTATTTTTTTATTTATTTTAGCTTTTTCTCTCTTATCTCTTTCCTTTTCTCTCTTCTTAATATTTTCTTCTAAAGGAACACAGACAACTGCAAGCATATGGAATAAGAGGAACCGAGTGTCAAAAAGCAACCTTACCACAAGAAATAAAAATAAAAAATAAACCCTAGAATAGAAATAGAAGCTAACCAACTGACTAAGCCCATCAAGATAAAAAGATGCCTATACACCAACAAAAAATTACAAGGCATACTAAGAAAGCGGAAGACATGGACCACACTAATGAAAAAGCTGACAAAAAGGAGGTGATGCAGAATGTGGAAAAACTAATCAAAAATGTTCGAACAAATATCATGAATCAAATTAATGACATGAAGGAAGAGATAAAGGACATTAAGAAGACCTGGGGGAACGTACTGAAGAAATATTAAACCTATATAAAAAGACAAAAGATCTGATGATGATGAATGATACAATGCAAGAAATAAAAAATACTCTGGAAGCAAATAACAACAGATTTGAACAGGCATAGGAATGAATCAGTGATTTCAAAGAGAGTAATCTGATATCAGACAGATAGTAGAACAGATAGATTAAAAGGTTTAAAAAAAAACAGCAGGGATTCAAGGAGTTGATTGACAAAAAAAACCCTCACAAACATTCACATTATAAGTATCCCTGAGGAAGAAGAGATGGGAAAAGTGACAGAAAGACTGTTGGAAGATATAATGGCTGAAAATGTCCAAACTGGTTTGAGGAACATGGACATTCATGTCCAGGAAACCCAGCACTCCCCAAACAGTACAAATCCTAAAAGGCCTATTGTGAGTCATATACTTATCAAATTGCCCAATGCTCAAGACAAAAAAAGAATACTGAAAGCAGCAAGAGAAAAGAGATCCATCACAGACAAGGGAAGCCCAATAGATTAAGTACTGATTTCTCATCTGAAACCATGGAGGCAAGAAAACAGTGTTGTGACATAATTAAGGTGCTAAAAGAATAAAAATCTCCACCAAGAATTTTGTATTGAGAAAAGCTGGCATTCAAAAATGAGGGACAGTTCAAAATATTCACAGCTAAACAGAAATTAGGAGAAATATATTTGTCAACAAGAAACCTTCTTTTCAAAAAATACAAAAGGAATTCTGAGGGTTGAAAGGAAAAAAAAACAGGAGAGAAAGGGTTGGAGGAAAGTGTAAGAAGGAAGATTAGTGATAAGATTGCCTAAAAAGACAAAAAGAGAAATAAAAACAACACGTGACATATATAAAAGTAAAGGAAATATGGCTATGTAAGTAATGCCTTAACAGTAATAACAATGAATTTTATTGGATTAAACTCTCTAATCATAAGACAAAGATAGGCAAAATAGATAAGGAAATATGACCCATCTATATGCTGTCGACAAGAAACTCATTTTATTTATTTATTTTTATTTTTAAATATGTTTTAGGTTGAATAAATGTTATATAATAATAGAAGGGATTCCTATATGCCCCACTCCTTTCCTCTCCCACACTTTGCCACATTAACAACAT
>JAQZBX010109746.1:0-10437 GCA_029593785.1 Cabassous unicinctus
CTAAATTTGCTAGAGTAAAAATTATTTTATGATTAGGAAAATATATATATACTTTTTAATTTCAGAAAAAGCACATATATGACTATAGAAATAAAAGAGCCTGCTTGTTTGATTGTTTTTCCCTGCAATTGTGGGGGATATGTGCCAGTCTGTCCACACCTTCTTGTCTAATACAACCAATAACGGTCCACCCAAATGTTTTTAAACAATGGGCTGGTATTAGCAAGGCTATACCAGAGGAGCACTCCCTTCACTGTCTTGAATGTAATGACCTCAACTAATCCAACCAAACTTCTAACAGTGTCCATCTTATTTCCCAAGAGTACATATTAGGCACTGGGAGAGTCTGGAACATTTCAAGGCTCAAATCAAAGCAAGGCCTGAGTATTCATGAGATCACTGTTTCCAAGAGGCTACAAACAAATGGGCGGTGGAGGGATTAGGGTTTTTGACTTTCCTGTTGACAGTTTCCTAGGACATGGGTACTTCATTCTCCCAAGAGATCATCCTGACCCTTCCCACACTCTTAAGTTTTCTGTAGCTCAGGATGTGTTTTTGAAACATTGTGAAATGATGAATATACCCTATTAAATGTTGAAATTTTTTTTTTTTGCTCAGTAGTTTTCCACGTCCTCCTAAGGCATATGCAGTCTCTCAGAGGGTTTGGGGACAGAAATTTGCCTGCAGGGGTCTTTGAACTACAGTGTGTGAGAGGTTAGGGGTGAGATACAAAGATAAGTAAAAGTAAAAGTACAGTCTCTCAAAAGTGTTTATAATCTAGAAGCACATAAGTAACATACTGGAATGAACCAGGGAGGAAGTAGAAAAGAGAATGATGGTGTGCAATATGACGATACATATCTTCAGGATTCCAAATTGAAGTTGTCTTTTTATGGCATGAAGCCATGGACTTTAAATTCCATTCCAGTGTTGTTTCCTAGAGATTATCTTGCCAACCTCCCTTAAGATGTAGATAAGGAAATAAGATCTTCAAAAGTGAAATGTTTTGCCTAAGGACAGAAGAGGTATATAACAGAGGTTTTCTGGAAGTAATGAGTGTAAAAACAATATAGTCATCCAAAACCGCAGCCACTATAATAATTGGTTCCAATATATTTTCTTCTCTAAAGGGTGAATGGCTCACTACCATGATAAGCCCTGGGTCAAACATTTAATGCCTATCCTTCGGAGGCCACCTAGCTGCATCTCTCTCATGTGGGCAGCCACACAGTGATGCTGTCTCCTATCTCCAGGGGAAATTCCTTATGAACTTAGCCTAGAGTGGAATCCGACCTAAACTGAAACAGGAACTGCAACATATTTTGTTCCAAACCTGCCTCCCCACCTGTCTGACCAATTTCCAGCCACCCACCTCTGCTTGGCCTGATGACCTTTCTCAGCACTGATGTAAATGAGTTATTTGGACTTATTGTACATTTTATCCCTTACACTTCTCAACTAAATATGAATGACACACACAAGGTACCTCACAAGTGTTGTGGGCAATATCTCCTAGTAACCTATTCCTTCTTTACAAATCTCTGACAGATTAAATTTGCTTTGTGTTTTCGAGGTAACGTCTGCCTAAATAAGGAAAAGCTAAAAGTGGGATGTCATCTCCGAGATATCTCAGGCACAGGGAAGACATTCCTTAACATTTTTTGTTCCAGGCTCCAAATATCCACTCTGCCTGTGTTACTTGACACTAACTAACAGAAGAAAGACTCGATGTCATAATAAAAGTCCCTAGCAATGCAGATTGGCTGGGGGTCAAAATTGTACTACAAAGTGTTGTCACAAAAATTACTTGGGTTCTCGGAGCTGTTGGGCAATTATTTTCTATGTCCTTCATTTAATTTCTTTTTGGCTGCTTAGCATAAGGGGTAAGAACATGGATTCTGAAGCCAGAGTTTGAATTCTGATACTGCCACTTCCTAGTTGAATGACTTTGGGCAAGTTAACTGATGACACTACACCTCAATTCCCCACCTGTAAAATGATGATAATAATAGGCCCCACGACCTAAAGTGGCAGTGAGGATTAAACGAGTTAATGTTTTTAATGTGCTTAGAACAGTACCTGACCCAGAGTCTGAAAATTTTTGCTTAAAAAATATTTGCTAAGTTTGGCTAACTGGGTATCAGGCATCGGGAAGAGAGTGGGTGGCAGACTCTGAGGTGGCCTCCTCCATGGTCCCTGACTCCTGCTGCCCGAGCTGCTGTGTGAGCCCCTCCCCTTGAGTACAGACAGGACCAGTCACTTGCTTCTAACCAACAGAGAATGGCAAAGGTCATGGGATGTCACACCCACGATTACGTCACATAAGACTCCACCTCGCTAGCAGGCTCGCCCTCCTCTCCAGCTGGCCTTAGAGAAGCAAGCTGCCTTGCTGTGCGCTGCCTCTGAAGAGGGCCACCTGGCAGGGAACTACAGGTGGCTCCTGAGCTGAGAGTGGGCTCCAGCCGACAGCCTGCAAAAACGAACAAGGCAATATGGGGAAAAATACACCTAAGGTCATCTATAGACTATAGTTAATAGTACTACTCTAATATTCTTTCATCAGTTGAAGAAAGATAACCACTAATGCAAAGTATCAACAATAGGGGAAATATGGGAAAATTGTATTTTTTACATGACTTTTCTGTAAACCTACAATTCCTCTCAATAAAAACTAATAATAGTTTTTAAAAAATTATGGCTAAGTGAAAAAACCAGACACAAAGTACTACATAATGTATGATTCAATTTATATAAAATGTAAGTATAAATAAATATTTAGAGACAGAAATAGCTTAGTGGTTTTGTAGGGCTGGGGAGGGAAAGAGGGATTGAGAAGTGGCCACTAAGGGGTATGGGGTTTTTCACTTTGGAGTAATGAAAAAGTTCCAAAATTGATTGTGGTGATGAATGCATGACTCTGTGATTATACTAAAAGCCACTGATTGTACACTTTGGATGGGTTGTACGGTATGTGAATATATCTCAAAAAAAACTGCTTTTTAAATAAAATAAAACCAAAAAAACTAACCTACAAAACTGAAGCTTTCAGTCCTATAACCACAAGGAAATAAATTCTGCCAACCACCTGAGTGGGCTTTGAAGCAGTCTTCTCTGGTGGAGCCTCCAGGTGAGAATGCAGTCCAGGTGACTGCAGTCTGGTGAGGCTTTGAGCAGGGAAGCCAGCTAAGCCCTGGATTAACAGCTGGTTTGTAAGAGACACTGAACCAGAGGACCCAACTAAGCTATGCCTGGATTCCTGACTTACAGAAACTGTGAAGTAACAAATGTGTGTTGTTTTGAGATGCTAAGTTTTAAGTAATTTTATTTTACTATAGGATCTGCCCCCTTCTCTTACCTCTCTTATTCCCTTTAAATACTCCATATCTTGCCCTGGTTTACCAGACTCCAACCACATTAGAGCTTAGAATTTGTCCAGAAAACAGTAGGGTGCCCTGGATGGATTTTATAAGCCATCTTTCTGCAGTCCCTGCATAGAACGTGGGACAAAAGATGGACAGCTAATATCACAGACCTGCACATTCTCTAGGCATTAGCCCCTTATATTGTGAAATTGTTGGGATGTGTTGTGCTGCCCCCAGGAGGGGCACAAAGTATTGTTTTGCATAGTTGGTTTACTTGCGCTTCTTTATCTATTTTCCAGTTTGCAATAAAAGCAAAAATTAAAAGTAGAAAATTCAGACAGAAACCAGAATTCTTAGTGTTTTAAAATAACAACTTAGATTATTTTTTATTATACAAGTACTATAAACATATTAAAATTTGAAACATGCAAAAGAAAAGAAGAGAGGAAAAGAAGAAGAGAGGGAGAAAAAAGAGAAAGAGGACAAGAGGAAGGAATGAAGGAAGGAAGGAAGGAAGGAAGGAAGGAAGGAAGGAAGGAAGGAAGGAAGGAAGGAAGGAAGAAGGAAAGGAGGGAGGGAGAGGAAGGGGAAGGGAAAAGGGATGAGAAGGAAAGGGGAAGAGGAAGAGAAAGGAAGGGGAGGGTAGAGGAGGGGAGGGAAAGGAAGGGAAAAATTACTCCATGGGCCTACGTGCAATTTTTATTAACATTTTGGTATGTTTCCTCCCAGACCAGAAATTCTAAGCATTTTTAAAGAGTATTTAATATCGTTTGCAGCACTCCTGCCTCCCACGGATGGAGAGTGGGAGGAGCAGTTCTGAAATCCTGACTTCACACACCACACCACACCCTGTCCTGGCTAAGCTCATTTCTCACCCACAAGTTTTAGAAAAGACACCCTGGGGTTTGCTGATGAGCCAATAACTTTCTGGAATTTCGCTGACATGATTTCTAACTAGTTTATCTTCATCATGAAGCTGTTTTTAAAAGATAATCTGGGGAGCAGATGTGGCTCAAGTTGTTGAGTGCCTGCTTCCCACATGGGAGGTCCTGGGATAGGTTCTCCATGCCTCCTAAATGAAAAAACAAAAACAAACAACAAGCAAAACAAATGAAAAAGCCAACTCAGGGAAGCCAGTGTGGCTCAGTGGTTGAGCGCTGGCTTCCCACATACAAAGTTCAGGGTTCAAAACCCCGCCCCCGTACCTAAAAAAACAAACAAACAAAAAAAACCCCCAATAATCTGGAATCTTCTCCTGGCAGAAAAAGAGTAAATTCAGTTGCATTGTATTCCTGGAAATTATAAGGAATGGGTGATAAAATATAAACAGGTCACCCAAGAATAGAATAAATCCTTCTGATTGAAATGGACACCTCTTTTTTCCTTTCCCCAGAAACTCTCACTAAACTGTATCATGATGAAATTCTGATATCTGTTCTTTTTAAAGGTTGTTGTGTAGTTTTAATTTATTTGTCACTAAACACAATATTCTATTAGTATTAGGTTTCATTAGGTTCCATTATAACTATTTTTAAAATTGTAATATTTTGCTTGGAGGCAGTCATTTTTTTGTTTAAAAAATTGTGTAAGAATGGTTATTTATTGTTGGCTATAATAGATTCTGCTCTAGCCACAAGTTAGAACACAGAAATAGTAACTTACTAGGAAGTAATTGAGATGTAAGAAAGTATAAATGGAACTTTCCAAATGGCAGTTGGTGGCTATTTGATGTACTGTCTGGCTGGTTTGAGTCATGTTTAGGATGAGGTAGGCATACAGTAAAATAACAGATAATGTAAAATATTTCCAATTCTGTGCTTGAAAGTTTTCTGACCACAAAAATTAAGAACACTTTCTAATAACTATATTGGTCATTTGTCATCATCCATTCTCTTCACAACTGGGCCAGTAAAAGTTTCTAACTGTGACCTCAGTAAACATGGTTAATTGTTACAAGATTGACAGATTTTTAGAACTTCATCATCAATTGTATTGACTTGCCCTTTGTTAAGCAAAACAAAATACATTTTGGATAAATTTGGTCCAAAATTGGCAAAAATAATATATGCAAATCCTTTAGTTATTTATATGTATAGGTAAACTTGAATTATTTTCTAGGTACATATTGTGAAATAGCAGGTCTCATTTATAAATTCAAGTTTTATGTTTTAAAGTGTGTTGGCCCCTTAAGTGACTCTATGGTAGCATAGATTCTTTTAGAATGCATTAGTGACAACAAAAGAGATACACATTACATTAAAGCTAATAGATACTTCTAAATCACTGAGCTCTTCTCAATAATAACTAACATTTACTGAGTGATTTTTATTAAATTTTTATGGATGCCTGTTTCTTATTTTCTCATTAAATTTTTGCAATGATCTATTAAGTTAATCTTGTTATTATCTTCATCTTATTGATCAATAATCTGAGGCTGAGAAAGGTTAAGTAACTTTTGCAAGGTCTCACAACAGTGGCAGATTTCAAATTTGAACACTTATTTGTCTGTCTCTTAATTTAACGCTCTAAATCACTGTTTTAATGAAGCCTTGTCCTCAGTAATTTAATTTCCAAAATAGTAATACTTGCGCTATCACTTATCTAGATGAATATTGCATGGCAATGTCTCAAGAAGACAATAATGGTGAGAGAAAAAATATCTGTATTAACTAATGAATAAGCCTACATGCTAAGTTAGTAGCATGCTATAGGCTATATTTTACCTTGCAAAAACATTCCTTTATTCATGAAAGCTCACATCATGTTTAGTTTGGTGAAATTTTTTTCATATACCTGAGAGATTTGATCTCAGGTATTTGCATTAAGGTCAGGGATAAACAAATGGATTTCTGAATTTTCCAGTGTTTCTAAAAGTGTTTAAAACAAAAACAGCTGGTTTATGCAATAAACATGAAAATGTGTTTGTTTATCAATACTTAAGTTATACTATATAAGCAAGAGCATAGCAACTATGAGAACTTTTCCATATCATTTAGTTCCAGTCAGCCATAATAAACATGCATTTTTTGAGTACTGAATCTTAACCTGGAAGGAACTTCACAAGTTATCATGTCCTACCTCCCACCCACTGCAGGAATCATTTCTGCCTATGACAGATAGGGAGCTACTGAAATCAAGAATTAGCTATTGCGAGTGTGATGGTGAGGCTCATGTGTCAGCTCAGCAAGGTAACGGTGCTCAGTTGTTTGTCAAGCAAGCACTGGGCTAATTGTAATACAAGGGCATTTTGTGGACTTCAGTCATCAGTGAGTTGATTGCACAGATGGCTAGTTACATCTACAATCAACTGAGGAGATTGCAGTCAACAGTGAGTGACATCTTATCCAACCAGCTGAAGGCCTTAAAAGGAAAAGTGATTTCAGTATTTGGAGAGAGAATTTCTATCTCTACCTCAGATAGACAGCATCTCCCGGGGAACTCATTGAGAACCTTTATCCGAGTCCCTGGCTTACAGACTGCCCTACAAAATTTGGACTTGTGCATCCCCATGGTCGTGTAGAGACAATTTTATAAAATCTCATACTATTTACAGATATATCCTGTCAGTTCGGTTTCCCTAGAGAACCCTGACTAATACAACTTTGTACCAGGAGTGGTTCTTGAGAAAAAGAATCTTAAAAATGGGATTTCTGAATTGGTTCTGGGATTTTTACACTTGGCTCTCTACTCTGATTAGATTCAAGGGTGCTAATGACTCTGTTTCCAATTATCAAGAGGCCACTGACAGTCCATGGTGTGTGTTGGCAATAGAGATATGTAAAATATCACCACTGGATATGACTAATTCCATGCTTAAAAGAGGCAAGGTTCTGGGTGAGAGTGTTTTTAACATCTTAACAGAGTTTTGTGGAGATAAAAGATATAATGATGCTGGCTGGCTGTTCCTAAATACACTGGATACAGTTACAAAAGAAAGGAATGAGCTGAAGTCTTCAATTTGCAAGCACCACATGAATGATGGGAAGGTTTCTATGTGTGCTCTGAAAGAAAATCTTGTTTCGTGCAGCAGCAGACTTGAGATTTCTGAAAACCAGACCAGAGTTTCATTGTACGAGTAGCAGAGTTACAATAGAAACAAAAATCTCAACCTTGCACGGTGTCTGCTGTTAAAGAGAAGGCATTGATTGGAAAGGAGTGGAACTCTAAGGATTGGGATGGAGACATATGATGATGATGGCAGTAGGGACATTGAAACCCTAAATTCTCCTGAGACTTTGCCAGATAAAACTGTAATGGTCTGCCCTGAGGAGACAGCCACCCAACCTCCTCCCCACCCTGAGGAGATGACCACCAACCTCTAGTCTTCCCTGAGGAGACAACCACCCAACTTCTAGCCTGCCCCAAGGAGTCTGCCATCCATCCCCCAACTGAAGAGATTAATCCTGTCTCACAAGATGAAACTGCAACAGAATGCCCTAAGGGAATTGGCTTGCAAGACATTTCTAATGCTTCTCCTTACCCATCCCCACCACCCCTCTTTACTTCCAGACTTATAACTAGAGTAAAGTCACAAGCCCCAAAAGGTGAAGTACAAAATTTGACCCATGAGAAAGTATGCTATATGCCAAAAAAGCTGCATGAGTTTTCTAATTTATAGAGACAGAAATCAGGGGAATATGTGTGGGAATGGATATTAAGGGTGTGGGATAATGGTAGAAGGACTATAAAATTGGATCAGACTGAATTTATTGGTATGAGCCCATTAAACAGAGATTCTGAATTCAGTGTGGTAGTTTGAAGGGTTAGAAACAGCTTTAACTGTTTGTTCTAGTGGCTGGCTGAAACATGGACCAAAAGTTGGCCGACATTGCCTGAAATCGAGATGTCAGAATTGCCCTGGTATACAGTAGATGAGAGGATCCAAAGGCTTAGAGAGATTGAAACGTTAGAATGGATTTACCATCTAAGACCTGCCCACCCACTCGAGGAATGTCCAAAGGACACACCTTTCACCAGGACTGTGAGGAATAAATTTGTGAGACTAAGTCCATTTTCCCTGAAGAGTTCTGTCGTTGCTCTTCTCTGAATGTCAGATATTACTGTGGGAACTGCTGTCATGGAACTAGGATCCTTAAACATTATGGGGATGATTGGATCCTGGACCAGCAGAAGCAAGTGGCAGCACTTAAGATCACCAAAGACAAGGTGGGTGTGGCTACCACAATGAAAAGCAGACTCAAAGCAGCAATCAAAATAGTCTGAGCCGCATAGACCTATGGCATTGGCCAATAGATCATGGGGTACCTAGAAGTAATATAGATAGGCAGTCTACTACTAAATTTCTACTTGCTCTGTATAAGCAGAAGAGTCCCACATTGATTAAGTATACAAAACCCTAACTGGAACTATAGAAACAGAGTCACGGCCCCTTAATCAATTCCCAGACTTGAGACAGTTTACAGACCCAGAGAACCTCAAATGAGGGGAAGACTGGGTCCCCTTGGGGAAGAATCCTGTTACACTGTGAAAAACTTGTACTGTTAATCTTCCTCCCAGCCTCCCCCAAAGAGACCTATGGCCTTTTACCAGGGTAATTGTGCATTGAGAAAAAGGAAATGATCAGACATTTCAGGGATTATTAGGCACTGGCTCAGAAGTGACATTAATTCCAGGAGATCCAAAACATCACTGTGGTCCACCAGTCAGAATAGGGGCTTATGGAGGTCAGGTGATTGATGGAGTTTTTGCTCAGGTCAATCTTACAGTGGGTCCAGTGAGTCCCTGGACCCATTCTGTGGTTATTTCTCCAGTTCCAAAATGCATAATTGGAATAGAAATATTCAGCAACTGGCAGAATCCCTACACTGGTTCTCTGACTTACTGAGTAAGGCCTATTATGGTAGGAAAGGCCAAGTGGAAGCCACTAGAACTGCCCCTACCTAGCAAAAAAGTAAATCAAAAGTAATATCGGATTCCTGGAGGGATTGCAGAAATCAGTGCCACCATCAAGGACTTGAAGGATGTGGGGGTGATGATTCACACCACATCCCCATTCAACTCTCCTACTTGGCCTGTGCAGAAAACAAATGGATCTTGGAGGATGACAGTGAATTGTTGTAAACATAACCAGGTGGTGACTCCAATCACGGCTGCTGGTGTCAGATGCGGCATCATTGCTTGATCAAGTCAACACATCCTCTGTTATGTGGTATGCAGTCATTGATCTGGCAAATGCTTTTTTCTCTATAACTGTTAATAAAGACTACCAGAAACAGTTTGCTTTCAGCTGGCAAGGCCAGCAATATACCTTCACTGTCCTGCCTCAGGGGAATATCAACTCTCCAGCCCTATGTTGTAATATTGTCCGCCAGGACCTTGATCGTCTCCCCCTCCCACAAAACATCACACTGGTTCATTATATTGATGATATCGTGCTGATTGGACTTAGTGAGCAAGAAGTAGCCACGACTCTAGACTTATTGAAAAGGCATTTGAGTGAGAGAGGGTGGGAGATAAATCCTACAAAAATATAGGGGCCTTCCACCTCAGTGAAATTTCTATGTGTCCAGTGGTGTGGGGCATGTTGAGATATCCCTTCTAAAGTGAAGGATAAGCTGTTGGATCTGGGCCCTCCTATGACCAAAAAACTAAAATGCTTAGTTTGGCCTCTTTGAAATTGGGAGATAACACATTCCTCATTTGAGTGTGCTACTCCAGCCCATTTACCGAGTGACCAGAAAAGCTGCTGGTTTTGATTAGGGACCAGAACAAGAAGAGGCTCTGTGGCAGGTCCAGGCTGCCGTGAAAGCTGCACTGCCACTTGGGCCATATAGTCCAGCAGATCCAGTGGTGCTGGAAGTGTCAATAGCAAATAGAGATGCCATCTGGAGCCTTTGGTAGGCCCCTATGGGAGAATCACAATGCAGACCCTTGGGATTTTGCAGCAAAGCCCTGCCATCCTCTGCAGATAACTACTCTCCTTTTGAGAAAAAGCTTTAGGCCTGTTTCTGGGCCTTCATCAATACTGAATGCTTAAACATGGGCCACCAATTTACCATGAGACCTGCATTGCTTATCATGATCTGGGTATTGTCTGACCCACCAAACCATAAAG
>JAQZBX010109747.1:0-10434 GCA_029593785.1 Cabassous unicinctus
GAATTTGCCAAGTTTAACTGCTGTGTGAGACAGCTCCTTGGTACCTTCATGGGGCACGCACGCTCTACTGCTACCATTTATAACTTATCTGTCCTCTGATGATTGGTGTTGACTGGAATTATTTTTCTCTGTATCCAGTATCTCTGGAGCTTCTCTTGGCTCCAGCATTCTGTGTTCAGATGCCAAATCTCTCTGAGACCATCAGCCTAGAAGGCCTGGACGTCCCTGTCCTGCCTCACACATGACCTCAGTGACCTGCAAGACATCCACCCATGCCCTGGGCTCCAATCCTACTGGCCACTAACCCAGCTCCAGTTCTGAAGGTTCCAACGGCTTCCTGGACATCCCTGGATATCCCACAGCCCACTCAAACACACTACATCTACCATTCCCATCCCTTCTACTCCGATGATAAACTTGCTCCTCCTCTTCCTTTTCTCGCCTCAGTGACCAGCACAACCACCCATCCCATTGTCTAAGCCAGAGCCTTCCTCCATCCATCCCACAACCATCCAGTCACTAACTCTTGTAGTCTATCTCCTTAATAGTTTTCCAATCCACACCCTTCCTTCTATTCTCACTGCTCAAGTGTTTCACCCCTTCTATCTAAAAAGAATGCAAGAATTCTCATGCCCACAATCAGCCCTTCAATGCATTTTCCACACTCAGAGGGGTTTTTCTAAAACGTACAATTGATCATGCCAAGCTCTGTTCAGCAACACTATGCTACCCACACACGAGCTAAAGTCCACAAACTCCTCAGAAAGGCATTTGAGCTCTCCATAGCCAGACCTGCTCACCTCCCCTGCACACCCGCTAAAGTCCACAAACTCCTCAGAAAGGCATTTGAGCTCTCCATAGCCAGACCTGCTCACCTCCCCTGCACACCCGCATCTTCCTGTCCTTTTCATACTCAATACACCAGGCAGAGTGAACCCTCTGCATTCCATCCAAATGCCCAATGGCCTCTCATTTCTGGACTTCTATATTTGTTGCTCCTTCTGGTCAACATCCCCCCTCATCCTCAGGTTCAATAAACAATGAAGCCTTCTGAGGGCCAAGCCTTTGAAAAATGAATGACTGTCCCCAGGGAGCCCTAACTGGTCAATATGATATCAATCACCTGTAAGGCTGGTGACTGCACCTCCTATAGTCATCTCTGAGCCACAGGTCTCATCCTCTCGGCTGTGGCCAGGAAGAGGGTGAGGCTAGAGAGCAAGGATACGAAGAGAAATGGAAGTCAGCTCCCACTGCGGCAGACATCATGGCCTCCAGGCTTCGCTGCTCTTGGACCCCAAAGCAGTAGCCATTGGCTTTATCCACAGCCTGCAGGACTCGCTGAATGCTCTCCTTGTCCTGGGTAGGAAGGACAGAAAGGACCCCGTAAATGAAAACAGAGGTGTAAGGAACTTATGTCATACCAAACTGCTTGAGTACCCCTGTATCTTCCCAGCAGCCTGGTCAAATCCCATCCTCCCTGATGACCAACCCACCCTGAATAGAAGAGATAAGCTTCTCTTAGGCATGCCCACAGTCCTCTAGGTTTATTCCTATTGTAGCTTTGACCTTACCATCTTATAAATGCCTGTTAACTCCTCTGCCTCCCCTACTTGACTGTGTATCCCTTGAGGTTAGGGACTCATTTACTGAGGTATTTCCAGTATCTGGCACAGTACTTAGCTACATAAATCTTCCCTTTCTACCCTCTCTCAAGCCATTTAATGGGATTAATCACATTCACAATATTGTAGTACCCTCACCACCATCCATTATTAGAATTTTCCTTTCACCTTACACTCATTTTGCATTAACTACCCATTGCCCCTGATCCTACCCCTGGTAACCTGTACTCTACCCTCCTGTCATTCTCTGATATTACCTTTGTAGTTACCACGGGGCTTAAATTTAACATTCTAACTGTACAACAATCTCGTTTGCTTTGATACCAACTTAACTTCAATAGCACACATAAACTATGTTCCTATAACTCTCTGTCTTCTCACCTTTATATAGTTCTTGTCACAAATTACGTATTTATATTTACATTGTGGTCCAAAACAATTGATTTATCATTACATTTTATGTATTTGCCTTTTAGATTCTGAAGGAAGTAAAAAAGCAGAGTTACAAATCAAAACACAATTGTAGGGGGACATGTGTGGCTCAGTGGTTGAGTGCCAGCTTTACATGTTTGAGGTCCCATTTCAATCCCCAGTACCTCCAAAAACAAAATGGTACTGGCATTTATAGTTAGTGATAATAGTTTGATGATGTTCTTTCATAGTCTGTAACAAATGTTCCACAACAATATGAAGTTACTGGTGAAAGTGATGTATGGGAATTCTGCACATTACACATTATCCATGATTGTTTTCGTAAGCTCAAAACTTCTCTAATAAAAATACATAAATATATAAAAAAATCAAGTACTGGTATTTTTATTTACCCATGTCATTATCTTTATTGGAGATATTTCTTCATGTGGCTTCAATCAATTATCTAGCTGTCCTTTCCTTTCAACTTGCAGAACTCCCTTTAGCATTTCCTGTAGGGCTGGTCTATTGGCTAGGAAGTCCCTAAAATTCTGTTTATCTGGGAAGGTTTTAATTCAATTCCTTCCTCATTTTTTTTTTTTTAGGAGGTACTGGGGAATGAACCTGGGACCTTGTACATGCGAAGCAGGCGCTCAACCACTGAGCTACACATGCTCCCCTTCTCCCTCATTTTTGAAAGGCAGTTTAGCCAGCATAAAATTCTTGGTTGGCAATTTTCTGCTTTTAGCACTTTAAAAATGTCTTTCCACTGCCTTCTTGCCTCCATGGTTTAAACTGGCACTTAAGGGAAGCGGATGTGGCTCAAGCAATTGAGCTCCTGCCTACCACATCAGAGGTCCTGGGTTCAGTTCCCGGTGCCTCCTGGAGAAGACAAAGAAGACAGTGAGCTGGTGTGATGGGCTGGCACAGTGAGCTGACACAATGAGGAGACACAAAGAGGAAACACAATGAAAGACAGAACAAAGCAGGGAGCGGAGGTGGCTCAAGTGACTGAGCGCCTCTTTCCCACATGGGGGTCCCAGGTTCAGTTCCTGGTGCCTCCTAAAGAGAAGACAAGCAGACGCAGAGAGCACAGAGCTAATGGACACAGAAAGCAGACAGCGAGTGCAAACAATGGGGGGTGGGGGGGAATAAATAAAAAATAAATCTTAAAAAAAAAATTGGCACTTAATCTTATTGAAGATCCCTTGTATGTGATATGTTGCTTTTCTCTTGCAGCTTTCAGAATTCTCTCTGGTCTTCTGGGAATAGGGTGGACTAAAAAGACAAGTGACTCTCTTTCCCTCCAGAAAAATAACTAGAGGACAGGCTGAAACGGCCTAGAAAAAGATCTTCTAGGGATTAGGACACCAGGCAAAGGCTGGACACTGCCCAAAGGAGAGAGGGACAAAGGAGGGAAACCACGATGACAGAACTGTGAGTTGAAACAAGCAGCTGTTGCTGCTGGCACCATTCCCCATACTAAAGACAATTCAGAATTCTCAGGCCTCTGGGCCTGCCCCTACAGACAAAGTGGGCTCCAGGAATCTACCAATCCAGGAAAGGGGAAAGAGAGGGCCACAGCTAAGGGTGACTCAGCTTTTGACTCAAAAATTTGGTCTGCTATGTCCCAGGAGCCCTTCCAGGCTGGGTGGGGCCGCACCATTATTTGCCTTGCAAGCCTGCATGGGACTGAAGATATACATCCCTCCCAATCTCCATCTCTACTAACTGGGACTGATTGTTGAGGACTCAGAGGGCAGTGGAAATATTTCCTAGCCAGGAAAGGGGAGGAGGCTGCCAGAGAAGGCTGGAGAACTGTCTCAGAAAAAGTTTGAATTACAGGGCTCTTAGCCTCCAGACAGGAATCTCTATCACATTGATCCCGTCTGTGTTGCAACAAATACACCCTGAACAGTCATTGAACTGAAGGCTTCCAAAGAGCACCATCTGCTGGCAGAACAAGGAAGTGCATGCAAGAAAAATAAAAATAAGTAGGAGAGACTTTTTCTGGCCTCTATAGCCTCCCTCTCCAAGGACCTAGGAAGCAAGTCTACAACCAATTACTGGGTCCAGTGCCCAGTTTTGAGCAACCAGTAGGGACAATTCTAACAATCCAGGGCAAGCCATGAATCAAACAGCAATGGTAATACACAGCCTCCTGCCACTAAATTCCTACAAAAGAAAAAGAAATTGAACATCTGTGTAAACTACATCCTAATGAGATGCACATCAGCAAAAAATTATGAGTCATTCTAAGATAATAAAAGACATGGCCCAAGAAAAGGAATATATCAAAACCCCAGAAGAGACGCAGAATTTGAGAAAACTAATCAGCAAGATGTGCACAAATTTCCAAACTAAAATTAATGAGTTGAAAGACAATATCGTTGTATTAGTCATGGTTCTCTTGGAAAACAGAATCAACAGGAGATATATGTCAATAATATGAGATTTTATAAGAGTCTCTCACACGACTGTGGGGATGCACAAGTCCAGGTTCCGCAGGCAGGCTGCAAGCCAGGGACTCTGATGAAAGGTCCTTGATGAGTTTCTGGGAGAAGTTGACTGTCCAAGGATGAGCTGGGAAATTCTCTCTGAATGTTGAAATCACTTCCCCTTTTAAGGCATTCAACTGATTGGATAAAAGCATCACCCACTGATGATGCAATCTCCTGATTGATGCAGATGTAATCAGCCATCCATGCAGTAAACTCACTGGTGATCGAAGTCCATAAATGCTCTTGTATTACTTTTAGCCCAGTGCTTGCTGGACCAAACACCTGGACACAATTACCTGGCCAAGTTGACACATTAGCCTAACCATCACAATGATTAAGAGATAAATGACATCAAGAAGACATTGAGCAAGCACAAAGAAGAATCTGAAATCCTGAACAGAAAAGTAACAGAGCTCATGGGAATGAAAGACACAACAGGTGAGATCAAAACCACATTAAATATATATTTACTCATCTGTGTTTACTTTTTTTTTTAATTGTTTCTATTTTCAATTATTAAATGTACAAATAAAGTTAAAAACAAAACAAAACAAAACACATTAAAGGTATGAGACCCCTGTATGTTATGCATGTTTATTTTTTAAGTTCACAATCTTTACTATACACTTATTGTTTATGCATGTTCATGTATGAATGATATACTTCAATAAAAATTAAAAAGAAAAAAAAAAAACACATTAGAGGCATATAACAACAGACTTGAAATGACAGAAGAAAGAATAAGTGATACCGAAGACAGAACAGCCAAAATTGGAGGGAGAAAAGAATGGAAAAAATTGAGCAGGGGCTCAGAGTGTTGAATGACAACACGAAACGCAACAACATATGTGTCATGGGAGTTCCAGAAAGAGAAGAGAAGGGAAAGGGGGCAGAAAGAGTATCTGAGGAAATTATAGCGGGAAATCTTCCAATTTTCACGAAAGAAATGAACTTACATGTCCTAGAAGCACACCATACCCCAATCAGAATAAATTCAAATAGACCTACTCCAAGACACATAGTTTTCAGAATGTCAAAAGTCAAGGATAAAGAGAAAATTCTCAGAGCAGCAAGGGAGAAGCAAACCATCATGTACAAGGGACACCCAGTAAGACTTAGTGCAGATTTCTCTTCAGAAACCATGGAGGCGAGAAGACAGTAGTATGATATATAATTAGTATACTGAAAGACAAAAACTGCCAGCTGAGAATTGTATATCCAGAAAATTGTCCTTCAAATATGAAAGTAAGTATAAAGCATTCACAAACAAACAGAAACTAAGAGAGTTTGCAAAAAAGAATCCACCTTTGCAGGAAATATTAAAGGAAGCCTTACAACCTGAAAGAAAAAGACAGGAGAGACAGGCTTGGAAGAGAGTACAGAAGAAAGAATAGCAGAAAGGATAACCAAAAGTGTAAAAAGACAGACAAAAATAAATTATGACATATGGAAACCAAAGAACAAAATGGTGGAAGAGTGCATTTACAATAATATCATTGAATGTGAGTGGATTAAATTCCCCAGTCAAAAGATACAGGATGACAGAATAGATAGAAAAACATGAGCCATCTATATGCTACTTACAAGAAACTCACCTTAGACCCAGGGATACAAAACAGCTGAAAGTGAAAGGTTGGAAGAAGATACTCCATGTGAATAGTAACCAAAAAAGAGCAGGAGTAGCTATACTAATATCAGACAAAACAAACTTTATGCGAAAAAGTTATAAGATACAGAAGACCATTATATATTAATAAAAGGGACAATCCACCAGGAAGATATAATAGTCATAAATATCTACGCACCTAACCAGGGTTCCCCAAAATACATGAGACAAACTCTGGAAAAACTGAAGGGAAAAACAAACATCTCTACAATAATCGTTGGAGACTTCAACACCTCACTCACATCATTAGATAGAACAACTAGACAGAAGATTAGCAAATAAATAGAGAACTTGAACAATATGATAAACGAGTTAGACCTAACACATACAGAGCACTGCATCCAAACTCAGCAGGTTATACATTCTTCAAGTGCCCATGGATCTTTCTCCAGGATAGACCACATGTTAGGGCACAATGTAGCTCTCAATAAATAATAAAAAGATTGAAATTATACAAGGCACCTTCGCAGATCATAATGGAATGAAACTGGAAATCAATAATAGACAGGAAAAAAGTAAATACGCGAATGAGTGGAGACTGAACAAGACACTCCTAAATAATCGGTGGGTCAAAGAAGAAATTGCAGTGAAATCAGTAAATATATTGAGACAAATGAAAACGAAAACACAACTCATCAAAACTTATGGGATACAGCAAAGGAAGTCTTGAAAGGGACATTTACAGCCTTAAATGGCTATCTTAAAAAAGAAGCGTTAAACTCAAAGATTTAACTGAACACCTACAGAAACTAGAAAAAGAACAGCAAACCAATCCCAAAGCAAGGAGAAGGAAATAAATAACAAAAAAATGAGAGCAGAAATAAATAAAATTGAGGAAAAAAAAAAAAATAGAGAGAGAAAATCAACAAAACGAAAAGCTGGTTCTTTGAGAAGATCAATAAAATTGACAAACCCCTAGCTAGATTAACAAAGAAAAAAAGAGAGAAGATGCAAATAAAGACAATCAGAAATGAAAGGGGGGAAGTTACAACTGACCCCACAGAAATAAAATGAATCATAAGAGGATATTATGAGAAACTATATGCCAACAAACTAGACAACCTAGATGAAATGGATAAATTCCTAGAAATGCACAACCAACCTACACTGACACTACAAGAAATACAAGAACTTAACAAACCAATCACATTTAAAGAGATTGAATCTGTCATCAAAAATCTCCCAGCAAAGAAGTCTAGGACCACGTGGCTTCCCAGGTGAATTCTACCAAGCATTTCAAAAAGAATTAACACCAGTTCTGTTTAAACTCTTCCCAAAAACTGAAGAGGAGGGAAAATTGCCCAACACATTTTATGAAACCAACATCACCCTAGCACCAAAGCCAGATAAAGATACTACAAGAAAAGAAAATTACAGACCAAGCCCTCTAATGAACATAGATGCAAAAATTCTCAACAAAATACTTGCAAATCAAATCCAACAGCATTTCAGAAGACTTATACATCACGACCAAGTGGGATTTATTCCTGGTATGCAAGGCTGGTTCAACGTAAGAAAATCAATCAACGTAATATACCATATTAACAAACGGGAGGAAAAAAAACCCACATGATCATCTCAATCAACGCAGAAAAGACATTTGACAAAATCCAGCACCTTTTTGATAAAAACATTTCAAAAGATAGGACTAGAAGGAAAATTCCTCAATATGTAAAAGGCATATATGAAAAACCCACAGCCAACATCAAACTCAATGGGGAAAGGTTGAAAGCTTTTCCTCCAAGATTGGGAACAAAACAAGGATGCTCACTGTCACCACTGTTATTCAATATTGTACTAGAAGTTCTAGCTAGGGCGAGGAGACAAGAAAAAAAATTAAAGTCATCCAAAAGGAAAAAGAGGAAGTAAAACTCTCACTGTTTGCAGATGACATGATCCTGTACTTAGAAAATTCTGAAATATCCACGACAAAGCTACTTGAGCTCAGCAAAGTGGCAGGATACAAGATCAACATGCAAAAATTATTAACGTTTTTGTACCCTAGCACCGAACAATCTGAGGAGGAAATTAGGGGGAAAATTCCATTTTCAATAGCAACAAAAAGACTTAAATACTTAGGAATTAATTTAAGCAAAGAAGTACAGGATCTATATGCAGAAAACTACCAAATAATGCTAAAAAATTTAAAAAGACCTAAACAAATGGAAAGACATTCCGTGTTCATGGAGTCGAAGAATAAATATTGTGAAGATGTCAATCTTACCTAAACCGATTTATAGATTCAATGCAATACCAATCAAAATCCTAACAGCTTACTTTACAGAATTAGAGAAGGCAATTACCAAATTCATTTGAAAGGGTAAGTGCACCCAAATAGCCAAAAGCATTCTAAAAAAGAGCGACGTGGGAGGAATTTCACTGCCTGACCTTGAAACATATTACAAAACTACAGTGGTCAAAACAGCATGGTACTGGCATAAAGAGACACATCGATCAGTGGAATAGAATTGAGATTCCAGAAATAAACTCTCACCTATACAGTTAACTGGTTTTTGACAAACCTACCAAGTTAATATTAACTGGACAAAATAGCCTCTTCAACAAATGGTGCTGGGAGAACTGGATATCTATAACCAAAAGAATGAAAGAGGACCCCCGATATCACTTCTATACAAGAATCAACTCAAAATGGATCAAAGACCTAAATATAAAAGCTAGAACCATAAAACTACTAGAAGAAAGTGTAGGGAAACATCTTCAAGACTTTGTAATAGGTGGTGGTTTCTTGGACCTTACACTCAAAGCACGTGCAACCAAAGGAAAAATAAATAAATGGGACCTCCTCAAAATTAAACACTTTTGCACCTCACAGGACTTTGTCAAAAGGGTGAAAAGGCAGTCAACTCAATGGGAGAAAATATTTGGAAATCACATATCCAATAAGGGTTTACCATCCAGGATATATAAAGAGATGTTACAATTCAACAATAAAAAGACAAACAACCCAATTAAAAAATGGGCAAAAGATTTGAATAGACATTTGTCCAAAGAAGTTAATACAAATGGCAAAAAAACCCATAAAAAAACCATCAGCATCACTCATGATTAAGGAAATGCAAATCAAAACTACGAGATATCATTTCACACCTATCATAATGACTACTATTAAAAAGACAGAGAACTACAAGTATTGGAGAGGACCTAGAGAGATAGGAATAGTTATTCACTGTGGTGGGAAGGCAGAAGGGTACAGACACTCTGGAGGACTGTTTGGCAGTCCCTGAAGAAGTTGAATATAGACTTGCCACGTGACCCTGCAATAACACTACTGGGTATATACCCAGAAGAACTGTAAGCAGTGACACGAACAGACATCCACACACCAACGTTCATAGCGGAATTATTCACGATTGCCAAAAGGTGGAAACAATTTAGGTGTCCATCAACAGATGAATGGATAAACAAACTGTGGTCTATTCACACGATGGAATATTATGCAGCTGTAAGAAGAAATGAAGTTGTAAAGCATATGACAACATGGATGAACCTGGAGGACATTATGTTGAGCAAAGCAAGCCAGACACAAAAGGACAAATACTGTATGATTGCGTTACTATGAACCAAATATATTGGGTAACATAGTATATGATTAAAAAAAAAATTATTTGTATCCAGTAAAAAAATAATAATAATAATAACAACAACAACCAGGGGAAAAAAGAATTCTCTCTTTATCTTTGGCATTCAACAGTTTAGTTATAACATGACATGGTATGGGCTATTTGGGTTTGCTGACATCTTGTGTGTGTTTATTCATATCTTTCGTTACATTTGTTAAGTTCTCAGTCATTATTTTTTTGAGTATTCTCTCTGCCTCGTTCTTCTGGGACTTCCCGAATGTGTATGTTGGTATACCTGATGGTATCCCACAGGTCCCTCAGGCTCTTTTCACTTTTCTTCAGTGTCTCCTCTTTCTGCTCCTCAAATCGGATGAATTCAATTGTCTGATTTTCAAGTTCACTGATTCTTTCTTCTGCCAACTCCACAGTGCTGCTGAATTCCTCTAGGGCTATGCTAAATTTCTGTTACTTTGGTTCTCTTTCAAAATTTCCATTTCTCTATTAATTATTCTCTATGTCCATCTACTGTTCTCCTGATTTCCTTTAGTATTTTAGCCATGTATTCTTTTAGCTTTCTGAGCATATTTAGGACCATTTTTTAAAAGTCTTTGTCTGGAATATCCCAGGTCTGATACTCGCTGATTTTTTTTTTT